>PITA01034285.1:0-11807 GCA_004023965.1 Spilogale gracilis | reverse complement strand
AAGGCATTTCAAGTGACAGTAACAGACTCCGAGACACAGAGCCTCCTTCTCTTCCTCACCACCTCCTCCCCTCCAGAAATCTGAAGACAGGGAAGCTGCTCCCCCTCTTGGCACAGTTTCACTCAGTTACTCAGAAGTCTGGTTTCAAGTGGCGACCATGGGCTTCTGCAAGGAGAGATCTCCTACAGACAAAACTAGCCTAACGTCATACAACTATAGGCCAGTGGGCCCTTCTTCCTCTTCTGGGCATTCTTCCTCCTCCCTCCTTCCTCTCCTCCTCTTTTTTGGACAGTTTCTTGTGCTGTAACTTACAAATCAAACAGCTATCCTCTGGAGGTGCGACAACACGACCTTTAATAAATGTACCAGGTTATGCCGTCAGCAACCCAGTCCCCTCTTAGGCCGTTTTCGCTCTTCCAGCACGTTCTCACATCCCAGTGCAGCAACCCTCACTCCTGCCCCCACTCCAGGCAATCTCTCCTCTGCTTTTTGTCTCTGAAGACATTTCATATGCATGGGACTACATAACAGGTAGCTTTCTGATGTGGCTTCTTTTGCTTAGCGTGTTTTTACCACTTACACACATTGTAGCATGTGTCAACATGGGGCTCCTTGTTATCACTTAAGGGGCTTCAGCTGTGTGGCTATACCATGTATTGTTTATCAGTTCATCAGTTTGCCCACTGGTAGACAACTGAGTTATTTCCAGTTTGGGGGTATTAGGTACAATGCACATCAGGGCAAACGCTTTTGTTTCTCTTGGATATACACCTAGAAACAGACTTATTGGGTTATATAGTAATCTATGCTTAAGGTCTTGAGGAATTTTGAGGAGATGATTTCCAACGTGGTTATACCATTTTACCCCACCTGTAATGCACGAGGTTTCCACTTTCTCCGTGCCTTCACTGACATTTGTTATTGTCAGTCTTTTGGCTTAGAGCCATTTCAGTGGATGTGAAGTAGTACGTCATTGTGGTTTTGATTTGCATTTCCCTATTTTCATGTGTTCATTGGCCATTCATATATTGTTTTTGGAAAACTGTCTGTTCAAATCCTTTACTCATTTGTGATTGGGTGTTTTTCTATTATTGAGTTGTAAGAGATCTTAATGTGTTCTAGATACAAGTACAAGACACTTTTTTCAGATATATGATGTGCAAATACTTGTTCCCAGTCTATGACTTGTCTCTCTGTTTTATTAATGGTACCTTTTGAAGCACAAAAGTTTTTAGTTTGATAAACTCCAATTTATTATCTTTTTCTTTCTACAGATCACGCTCTTGGTATCTATGTAAGAATTCTTTTTTAAAAAAGGTTTGTTTATTTTAGAGAGAGAGAGAGACAGCATGCATGAGCATGAGTGGGAGAGGAGAGACAGAGGGACAGGGAGAGAGAGAATCCTCAAGTAGACTCTGTGCTGAGCATGGAGCCCAGGAGGGCTCAATTCCAGGACCCTGAGACCATGACATGAGCTGAAACCAAGAACTGGCCCCTTAACTGACCAAGCCACACAGGCATCCCTATGTAAGAACTCTTTGCCTAACCCAAGGTCATGAAAATTTTCTCTATGTTCCCTTTAAAAGTTTTAGAGTTTTAGCCCTTATATTGACTTCTATGATCCATTTATAATTAAATTTTGTGTATGGTGTGAGGTAAGGATTCAAATTCATCTTTCTAGGTATGGACAGCCAATTTCTTTACTTGTTATGGGTTTCTTCAGCTTTTCTATTTCTTTTGGAGTCATTCTTTTGGTAACTGTGGCTTGCTGAGAATTTGTCCCTTCATCTAAGTTGTCTAATTTGTGGCATAAAGTTAAAATCCTTTTATTACCTTATGGTCAACTGTGATCCTCTGTTTTCATTCCTGATTTTGGCAATTTGTATCTGTGTCTATTTTTGGAAGGGGTGGCAAATAGTATAAAGATTTGTCAATTTTGTTAATCTTCTTTTTTTTTTTTTTTTAAAGATTTTATTTATTTGACAGAGAGAAACACAGCCAGAGAGGGAACACAAGCAGAGGGACCGAGAGAGGGAGAAGCAAGCTTCCCGCCGAGCAGGGAGCCCGATGTGGGACTCGATCCAGGGTCTCCGGGATCATGACCTGACCTGAACCGAAGGCAGTCGCTTAACCAACTGAGCCACCCAGGTGCCCAATTTTGTTAATCTTCTAAAAGAACTAACTTTTGGTCTCACTGATTTTCTCTGTTGTTTTCTGGACTCTATTTCATTGATTTCCACTCTCATCTTTTTTTTTTTTCTTTAATAGGTTTTATTTATTTATTTGTCAGACACAGAGAGCACAGGCAGGGGAGTGGCAGGCAGGGGGAGAAGGAGGCTCCCTGCCCCCGCCCTCCCCCCCACAAGGAGCCAGGCTGAGGACTGAGATAAAGGGCTCAATTCCAGGACCATGACCTGAGCCAAAAGCAGATGCTTAACCAACTGAGCCACCCAGGCGCCCCTCCATTCTCATCTTCAATACAGTCTTACTACAGCTTGCTCTGAGTCTAGTTTGCCCTTTTTCTAGTTTCTTAAGGGAAGTTTCAGCTACTTTTTTCCATACTTCACTCTAAAGCAAATTAGCCCATCAGACAGGTAAGTTTTCAGTGTTCTGCCCTGTCCAGGTAGAACTTTCTTACCTTTGGAATTCAGGTAGGGATTGAAGCAGCCCGAGGTGAGATTTATCATAAACACCCACCATTCTCACCCAAAGTCCACTAGATTTTCATGAATAACTGCCCCTCAATACAGTTGAATTCTAGAGCCATGAAATGGCTGACTATTTTTTCCAGTTTTCTTGTTGCCTCTTGGTGATGGGATATGCAGCGCGACTCAAGTCTGTCATGCTGTCCTGTCTGTAAGGACCCTCCACTCTCCCGCATTGGAAATAAGGTCTGGTTTCATCCTTTACCCCATCTGGTACTTTTACAGATTCTGCATCTCTGGGGCGTGGGGCAGAGCTGGTTTTAAGAATACTCATGTTGAAAAAAACCACTCGTAGGTTATCAACTCAAAGCCAAAAAAAAAGAAAAAAGAGGCACTTTAGTGGATCACTCAACTTTCTCAGTATTAACAAGGATGAAGAGAAACTCTGTGCCTCTTAGAATCTGCATTTATAATAGAGAATTCCCCCATGGCACTCTTCATCATCCCTGGTTCCTAACTTTGCTGAGTTCACAGATGCTCTTTCCACTATCTAAGAGGCGGGAAAACAAACAGGGAAAAGCTTTAAGGCCGGTGTAAAGAGCTAGGTATTCTATATACTGCTTGGGTAGAGGATTTTCAAGCTACATGCTAAGGTGATATGGGTACAGGTTTTGCAGTTGTCACAGGCCCGGTTCTGTGTCTGAAGGAAACTGGGCCAGTCTCCTCCTGAAGACATGACATCCTGGCAAGAAGAAAGGCTGAGACCCAGGAGACCTGCACTCAAGGCTCTGGATCCTCCACTTTTTCCCATTTAATCTCTCTGGGGTTGTGTTTCCTTATTTGCAAAATGGATGTAATAATAAATTCTTCTTCCCAAACTTACTTGGCTATGATCAATTCAGTGATAGCCATAGATGGCCTTTACAAATGATTCACATGCTATAAATGTAAGGCTTTAAATTATGAATTAATATATAATTAATGTCTTGAAATCCCAAGATGCACTGGCTAAGAAAGAGACTGTCTCTTTCTTAGAATCACTGCTGATTCTTCCTCTGCTTGCCTGCCTCAGGGCACAAGAAGGCTGCGGCTCAGCAACCACCACCATACACTCCCATCATGAAGTCCTCTACTGCTCCCCTCCTGCACTGGCAGGGTGAAGGATGGAGGCAGATGCCCAGAGGACACAGCCATGCTTTGGTACCTGGGGTGGGCGCCCACAGCACATGCTGCCTCTCAGGACCCACGCTCCTATCTCTTGACACTGGAAAGCCAAGGCCTTTTGGCTGAGTGAGGCTGGGAAGAGAAGCCCACAGAGTAGGAGGAATGGCAGGAGGCAAGTGTCAGGCGGGTTTTCATGCTAAGCTTTGCATTCGCAGAGTCACCACAGCCCCTCTGCCACGCTTGTCAGATTATCACAGCGTCACTGCAAAGCTACACGTTCACAAGTGCAAACTTCTAAGAGCAAGAAGCTCTCTTTTTAACTAAAAATGTAACTTTAAAAGTTTACCCTGTGGGGGATTAGGATTTGTTTTAATATGTTTAAAACGGGTCCCTGTAAACTTTTTACATTTCAACACTGGATTCCAATATCTAAGGAAAATGAAAGCTCTTCATCTCCACATATATCACAAATGTGTATCTTTGCTGCCTTAATAAAGGAAGTTCTGGGTCCTAGGCTGGATCAGCGAGACAGCAGGGGAAGAGGTAACCTCCCCATGCTTCTGTCCTGGGAAACCAGCAGTAAGTAGGATGCTTACAAAGGGAAGAGAGAGCGGCCGCGTGCAATGACAGGTCTTTGGGGACAGAGGCTCCTTCTCAGCCCAGCATGGGTTCCAAAGACACATCAGGACCCAGAGCATGTGACGGAGGTGCCTCTGTGTGGTGGCAGCACAAGCCCCTGGCCTTACCTCCAACCACTTCACATCCCTCGTCCTGCTGCCGAGGGAACGAGGACTTCATGGACGCCTCCCCAGTTTCGTGTCACTGTCCAGTGCCTGGCCTGCCCCTCCTGCACCGGTACCTGGGCCCGTCCTCCCACACGACGGCCGAGCCCGGATAGGAAGGGACTGGAGGCTAAAGGCAGCCCCTCGGCGTTACCTATCTGTCTCTCCAGGTCGGCGGCTTCATCGGGCGTGGCTCGCGGAAGGACTCCTGGGTCACTGAAGCTGGTGCGAAGCAGGGTCCCCATCACAAAGAAGAAGAGGATGCCACCAACCACGGGGATGGCAGGGGTGATTTTCACTGCTAGGTACGGGCAGCTGCCAACAGGTTGGAAAGGTGGGGGGGGGCGGGAGGGCGGAGGGGAGGGGAGGGGAAAAAAAGGAAATATAATGTCAGTAATCAACAGCGAGTGGTCTGTATTTTCCAAGAAGCCAAAAGCCTCGTTCGAGGAACAAAATTGATTTCCATTAAAAATTCATCTATGTTAAGCATTACATTTAGGGAGGTCCGCAGTTCTCTCTTGTTGATTATTGAACCCTCCCTTCCCAGCCGCAGTAACCCAGGCCCTCTGCTCCCACAGCACTCCTTGGGAAAGACACTGGCAGGCAAGGGACGGTCATTGTGCTCTGTAACCAATGTAGGACACGCAGGGCTTGGACCCTCTGCAGTCAATACACCTTGTGAATTTGCGTGACCTCCCCGACCTTCCCTGGAATTGCATAATAACAGAAGACACCATCTTGAGCCAACTTCACCAGGCCCAGTCTCTCCTTCCTGAGTGGAACACTGTCATGGCGTAAAAAAGCCGAGATCCGCAAATTCACCCTTTGAAGGCAAGAAACCATTTTTCAATCTTTTGGAACGAATCTATCCAATGAGAATCTATTGCTCATTATCAATAATGAGCAATGGAAATGAACTTGCAAGCCAGTGTCTGAAGGGGTTTAAAGAAATTTAGGCAGCTGGGATTTAATACTATTTAATACTCCTATTTTCCAGAAGGCATGTGAGCTACCAACTAAAGAATATGGCCCAACTCAATTCTATGAAACCTCCTCCCTGTCCTTTAGTCCTGGGAGCTGACGTGTAGTGGGGACCAGGATGAGCCGGGGAGACTAACATCTGGGCTCTGGGGCAGCGTCAAGCATGGCACCCCGGCCCACTGTCCAGGCCCTTTGATTCCATGGAGGAGGAGAGAAGCAGAGTGAGAACTAGCTCGATGCCTGGAGCGGAGTGACGCCGGGATCTGCAGTGACCAAGGTCAGTCTGTTGTCACCACGTTCAGTCACATCATGGGCATCAAGAGACACAACACGGAATCGCAGAATCGTGGTATCTGGAATGGAAAGCACCTCTGGGACAGTCCACCCCGTCCGTGATACTCGTGCACACACTCAAGACGAGACAAAGAGAGGGAGCCGGAGAGGAAAGATGTGCTCAAGACAAGCAGGTGGGAGGGGGCTCCACGCTGGGAATGTTAGGGACCAGCACCCCACTCCTGTGCAGTGTCTGCAGAGGAGATGCGAGGTCACGGATAAGATCTTGGCAAGAGTCCAGGACTCGAGGACCACAGGGCATGGTCCCCTTGGCGGGGGCCAGCCTCATGCCTTTGAGAACATCTGGTCTTCCAGATGCCTGGTGAACTGGACAGGTCTTTGTGGGATGGTTATTGTGATCTGATGGCCAAAGGCCTCTCCCGAATTCCCTGCTCGGAAGGAACCCAGAGATTTTCCAACAATTTTAAGAAGGTGAAGGAGTGACCCCCAGCACAACTAGGACCGTGGTCTTCAGGAGAATCACCTGTTTTAGAGAGGCAAAAATATATGGCATTCCTAACATCTTTTTCATGTCTCCCACACCAACTGCTCAGCACAAACACAATAAAACAACCATCACCAATACGAGGTGACACTTAACTTGCTGGGTCGTCAGTTAGAACTTCCCTTCATGGGACTTAGGACTTACGGGAAATCATGGAAAACTGTTCATTTTCACTCCTCCATCACTATGACCCTGCCCAAACTCTTGGACCCTTAGAGCCTTTTTGAACATCCTTAGAGTTCTTGTAGGAAATCAAATTTGGCAAAAAAGAGCCAGCAGACATAAATAACTTGCTGTAGAAAAAAGGAACACAAGACTGTCTAACCTAAAGACATCTGCTTTGTGAAAGTATTCAGTTAAATTATGGAAAGGGCTTTTTTTTTTAACCCAATTGACTTTGCTCTGCATTAAAAAAAAAACATTGCTTTTCTTGAGTGTTGTCTGGCAAATATTAACATAATTAATACCCTTTAATGGGCTTCCAGTTTTCCTTAAAAAACTTGAAAAGCTTCAAGCTGAATAAACAAACATTATGAGACTGGGAACACCAGAATCTGACCAATGGCACTTAGTATCTAATCCTGGATTTTTGAAGGGAACATTTTCTTGTGGTAAGATTTAGATAATTAGAAGATTTTAAAAGATAGCCCCACTCAGGGATTCAATATGACAATCAAAATCACATTTACTATGGATCAAAGTCAGAATCTGAATGTTCGTATGGGGCTGAACCCCAGCTCATGGTGTGGTGTAGTGTGGTGAGTTCTGGGAACACATCTCTTGAGTGTGTCTATTATGTGAAGTTAGGTACATCTGGACTGTGATGTGGAGCTTCTACAAAGAGCTGGTAATAAAATCAACTGTTGAAAGTCTGGTGATTAAATCTCTGATGTGACACCAACCTGGTATATGATAGATATCAGGGTGCCATGTCCTCTTTGAATCAGTAGCCCTAAAATTTTTTTTTAGTCTAAAAGAATCTACTCTAGGTGGACTGTGTGTGTGTGTGTGTGTGTGTGTGTGTGTGTGTGTTTTATAAAATGGTTAGGAAAATGTTTGTGTAGAAGACCATTTTCCAACCAGAAGATTGAGATTATTCCCTGCATATTCTCTGACCACAAGTTAAGAGCAAGGAACTCAAACTCTAGAGGGTCTTTAAGAGGTATTTGTGTTATGAAATATGATATTATCTTTGCTATACTTATTGTCATATAAAAAACAACCTCCACCATTGTATTAAGCCTTAAAAATGTGCTAGGGTACCACAGTCAGAAATAAACACTGTCCATATCAAAGGTATGAAATTGACCTTGGTTAGTAGCCCCGAAATATTTTTTTTTCTTTTCAAATTTTTATTTAAATTCTAGGTAGTTAACATATATGGTGAAATTGGTTTCAGATGTAGATTTTAGTGGTTTATGACTTACATACAACACCCAGTGCTCATCAAAACTAGCGCCCTCCTTAATGCTCATCCCCCACCTACCTCCCTCCCTCACTAAGAGTCTCTTATGGTTTGTTCCCTCTCTCTTTTTTCCCCAGCTTCCCCTATGTTCATCCGTTTTGTTTCTTAAATCCCACATATGAGTGAGAGCATATGGTATTTGTCTTTCTCTGACTGACTCATTTCTTTTAGCATAATAGGTCCACCCATATTGTTGCAAATGGCCAGATTTCATTACTTTTGATGGCTGAGTAATATTCCATTGTATATAAACACCATATCTTCTTTATCCATTCATCTGTTGATGGACATTTGGACTCTCTCCGTAATTTGGCTACTGTTGATAATGCCATGATAAATATCAGGGTGTCATGTCCTCTTTGAATCAGTAGCCCTAAAATATTTTTTTAGTCTAAAAGAATCTACTCTAGGTGGACTCTGTGTGTGTGTGTGTGTGTGTGTGTGTGTGTGTGTGTGTTTCATAAAACGGTTAGGAAAATGTTTGTGTAGAAGACCATTTTCCAACCAGAAGATTGAGATTATTCCCTGCATATTCTCTGACTACAATGCTGTGAAACTGGAACTCAACCACCATAAAAAGTTCAGGAGAAAATCAAACACTTGGAAGCTAAAGACGATCCTGCTCAAGAATCTGTGGATCAACCAGGAAATCAAAGAAGAACTGAAACACTTCATGGAAACCAATGAGAATGAAGATACATTGATTCAAAACCTATGGGATACAGCAAAGGCAGCCCTAAGGGGGAAATTCATAGCCATCCAAGCCTCACTCAAAAAAACTGAAAAATCCCGAATACACCAACTCTCATTATACCTTAAAGAACTGGAAAATCAACAAAAATTAAGCCAACTCCCCATATAAGAAGGGAAATAATTAGTATTAGAGCAGAGATGAATGAATCAGAAACTAGAGATACAGTAGAACGCATCAACAAAACTAGAAGCTGGTTCTTTGAAAGAATCAATAAGATCGATAAACCATTGGCCAAACTAATCCAAAAGAAAAGGGAGAAGACCCAAATTAATAAAATTATGAATGAAAGGGGAGAGATCACAACTAACACCAAGGAAATAGAAACAATCATCAGAAATTACTATCAACAATTATATGCCAACAAGTTTAACAACCTAGAAGAGATGGTTACATTCCTAGAAAGCTATAACTTCCAAGACTGAAACAGGAAGACACTGACAATTTGAATACTATATCTAGTAATGACAATTTGAATTACTATATCTAGTAATGAGATTGAAGCAGTGTCAAAAACCTCCTCAAAAACAAGAGTCCAGGACCAGACAGATTCCCTGGGGAATTCTACCAAACATTCAAAGAAGAAATAACACCTATTATCCTGAAGCTCTTTCAAAAAATAGAAACAGAAGGAAAACTTCCAGACTCTTTCTATGAAGTCAGCATTATTCTAATCCCCAAACCAGACAAAGACCCCATCAAAAAGGAGAACTTCAGACCAATATCTCTGATGAATATGGATGCAAGATTCTCAACAAGATCCTTGCTAACAGGATCCAACAATACATTAAAAAGATTATCCACTATGACCAAGTGGGATTTATCCCAGGGATGCAAGGGTGGTTCAACACTTGCAAATCAATCAACGTGATAGAACAAACCAATAAGAGAAGAGAGAAGAACCACATGGTACTCTCAATTGATGCAATCGATGCAGAAAAGGCATTTGACAAAATACAACATCCGTTCCTGATCAAAACTCTTCAAAGTATAGGGATAGAGGGAACATTTCTCAACCTCATAAAATCTGTCTATGAAAAACAAACAGCGAATATCATTCTCAATGGGGAAAAACTGACAGCCTTCCCTGTGAGATCAGGAATAAGACAAGGATGCCCACTCTCACCACTACTGTTCAACACAGTGTTAGAAGTCCTAGCAACAGCAATCAGACAACAGAAAGAAATAAAAGGTATCCAGCTTGGTAAAGAAGTCAAATTCTCTCTCTTTGCAGATGACATGATACTCTATGTGGAAAACCCAAAAGACTCTACCCCCAAACTACTAGAACTCACACAACAATTTGGTAACGTGGCAGGATACAAAATCAATGCACAGAAATCAGTTGCATTCTTATACACTAACAATGAAAATATAGAAAGGGAAATCAGAGAATAAATTCCATTTACTATAGCACCAAAAACCATAAGATACTTAGGAATAAACCTAACCAAAGAAGTCAAGGATCTGTACTCGAGGAACTACAGAACACTCATGAAAGAAATTGAAGAAGACACAAAAAGATGGAAGAGCATTCTATGCTCATGGATCGGAAAAATAAACATTGTCAAAATGGCTATGCTACCCAGAGCAAGCTATACTTTCAATGCCATTCTGATCAAAATTCCACCAACATTCTTCATAGCATTGGAACAAACAATCCTAAAATTTATATGGAACCAAAAAAGACCCCGAATTGCTAAGGAATTGCTGAAGAAGAAAAACAAATCTGGGGGCATCTTGATACCTGACTTCAGGCTTTAATACAAAGCTGTGACCACCAAGACAGCATGGTACTGGCACAAAAACAGACAAATAGACCAATGGAACAGAGTGGAGAGTCCAGATATGGACCCACAAATCTATGGGCAAATCACCTTCGACAAAGCAGGAAAAAATATCCAGTGGAAAAAAGACAGTCTCTTCAATAAATGGTGCTGGGAAAATTGGACAGCTACATATAGAAGAATGAAACTAGACCATTCTCTTACACCACACACAAAGGCAAACTCGAAATCGATGAAAGACCTCAACGTGAGGCAGGAATCCATCAAAATCCTGGAAGAGAAGATAGGCAGTAACCTCTTTGACATCGGCCGCAGCAACTTCTTTCAAGACACGTCTTCAAAGGCAAAGGAGACAAAAGCAAAAATGAACTTTTGGGACTTCATCAAAATAAAAAGCTTCTGTACAGCAAAGGAAACAGTCAACAAAACAAAGAGGCAACCCATGGAATGGGAGAAGATATTTGTAAATGACACTACAAAGGGCTTATATCCAAGACCTATAAAGAACTACTTAAACTCAACATCCAAAAAGAAGATGAACACATCAAAAAATGGGCAAGAGACATGAAGAGACACTTCTCTATAGAAGATATACAAATGGCTAACAGACACATGAAAAAATGTTTAGCGTCACTAGCTATCAGGGAAATTCAAATCAAAAGCACACTGAGATACCACCTTACACCAGTCAAAATGGCCAAAATTAACAAGTCAGGAAACAACAAGTGTTGGAGAGGCTGCGGAGAAAGGGGAACCCTCTTACACTGTTGGTGGGAATGTAAACTGGTGCAGCCGCTTTGGAAAACAGTGTGGAGATTCCTTAAAAAATTAAAAATAGAGCTACCCTATGACCCTACAATTGCACTACTGGGCATTTACCCCAAAGATACTGATGTAGTGAAAAGAAGGGCCATATGTACCCCAGTGTTCATTGCAGCAATGATCACAATCGCCAAACGGTGGAAAGTGCCAAGGTGCCCTTCAACACATGAATGGATAAAGAAGATGTGGTCCATATATACAATGGAATACTATGCCTCCATCAGAAAAAATGAATATCCAACTTTTGTAGCAACATGGACTGGACTGGAAGAGATTATGCTGAGTGAAATAAGCCAAATAGAGAAAGTCAAGTATCACATGGTTTCACTTACTTGTGGTGCATAAGGGGTAATATAGAAGACAGTAGGAGAAGGAAAGGAAATGGGGAGTAGGGTAATTCAGGGAGAGAAATGAAACATGAGATACTTTGGACACAGAAACAAACTGAGGGACTTGGAGTGAGGGCGGGGGGATGGGAGAGCCTGGTGGTGGGTACTGGGGGCACCTATTGCATGGAGCACTGGGTGTGGGGCATGGGCAATGAATCTTGGAACACTGAAAAAATACAATAC
>PITA01034284.1:0-11798 GCA_004023965.1 Spilogale gracilis | reverse complement strand
GGAGAGGGGCCGGGCCTCAGCACTGGGTAGGGTGGGGGTGCAGTCATCCGGCAGTGGCGGCCCACCAGACCTTGCTCAGGTTTTCGTGCCTTGGCCTGAGTCACCGGGTGTTTGCAAGGCTGTGACTGTGACCTAGCTCCCTGCAGGGCAGGTTGACCCCGAGGGGCTGCTGGCCAGGGCTCTGTGCTGACCACACTCCCACAGCTGGGCAGCAAGTCCTTCCTGGCCTCTTATCTCCATGTGCACCACTCCCCTTCACCCTAGTGTTTCGGGACTGGGCAGCCTCTGGCAGCTGCCCCCCCCGCCTGCTGCCCCAGGGCTCCTGCAGCCTGTACAGGGGGAGAGAGACCGCTGGACCAACAGCAGACAAGCTCCCAGCAGCCCCTGGGAAAGCCCGGCCCATTCCTTCTGACCCGGGAGGGTTCGACTGAGGCTGACTCGGGGGTGAAGGAGACCAGTGACTGTAAGAGAGAGACCCGCATAAGCAAGGAGAGCAGGGTCCCTGCAAACAGAAGTCAGGATCCATGGGATTAAAGGCCTGGAGACATTCAAGGAGGTATTGCATCTACTCAAGAATAGATTGTTATAGAAAAAGACAAATGAGGGGCGCTTGAAAATGAAAAACATTGTTGCTGACAAAACCTCAGTAATTAATGTAGAAGGACGAAGTAGTAGAAATCTTCCAGGATTGGTGAGGGGAAGATACCATGAAAGAAAACACTGAGAGCCCCCTCCAGGGCTTGGCCGATGTTTGTGTGCTGGGAGACCACCTGCAGGTCTTCTGAAAATGCAGATTCTGACTCTGGGGTTCTGACATTCTCCCCGGGGTCTGCTGCGCTGGCCCAACAGGCTGTCCTTCAAAGCCAAAAGCAAAACCTTAAGCAATTTCTATTTATTTATTTATTTGACAGAGAGAAACACGGCTAGAGAGGGAACACAAGCAGGGGGAGTGAGAGAGGGAGAAGCAGGCTTCCCACCAAGCAGGGAGCCTCATGCGGGGCTGGTCCCAGGACCCCGGGGTCACGACCTGAGCCGAAAGCAGATGCTTAACGACTGAGCCACCTAGGCACCCCGAAACGAACAAATTCTTAAAAAAAATACAAATTCCCAAAAGTGATGCAAGAAGAAACAAAATATGAATATGCCTGTAAGGAAATTGGAACAGTGACCTTCGTCCTTCCTCCATCCTCCACCCTCCAAACTCCCAGAAAGCCCAGGCTTTTACTGACGAATTACACCAAAAATTCAGAGAAGAATGAACAACAATTCTTCACAAACTCTTCCAGAAAATAGAAAAGGAGGAAACGCTCCCCAGTCCATTCTAGGGGGCCAGCTTTAACCTGATACCAAAATGAGACAGAGACGTCAGAAGAAATGACAGACCAATGTGTGTACTACGCAAACATTCTCTACAAAGCATTAGCAAACAACTCAGCAACATGTAGAAAGGATCGTGTATTGTGACTGACTAGGATTTATTCCAGGAATGTAAGGTTGGCTTAACATCCAAAAATTAATGTCATACGCCATATTAATAAAATAAGGCACGATAACGATCCTATCATCTCAATAGATGCAGAAAAAGCATTTGACAAAACCCAACACCCATTCGTAATAAGTAGTCTCAAGGAATTAGGACAGAAGAGCTCCTTCCTCCACCAGCCAGAAGCTGCAGCTAACATCGCACTTACTGGTGAAGATGAAACGCTTTCCCTGGAAAACTGGGAACTGGGCAAGGAGCTTCTGTCTGGTTCAGTCAGGCAAGAAAAGAAATGAACGACATACAGACTGCAAAGCAAGAAGGAAAGCGGTCTGCTCAGAGACGGCATGACCCTGTAGAGAATGCTAAGGGCAACGACAAAACTTGCTGAATGAATGAATGAGTTGGGAGAGATCCATACTTAAAAGTCAATTTTATTCCTACGTATCAGCAATGAACTGGGCCACAAGTAAAATTAAGAAAACAATTCCATTCATAATTGCATCAAAAAGAACAAAATATTTAGGAATTGATTTAACAAAGTAACTGCAAGACCCCTGCATTAAAATCCGCAGAACGATGCTGAAAGTGCAGATGGTCTGAACAAACGGACCCAAAGACTCAGTACTGTGTAGCTAGCTAGCTTCCAGAAATCTCTAAATTCACTGCCATCTCACATGTTAGCAGAAATGCACACATGGATCTTAAAATTTATATGTGACCATAAAGGACCCAGAACAGCCAAAACAAATGTGGAAGAGAATGAAGTTAGAAGCCTCGCGCTAGTGGATTTCAAGACATAGTGAAACTGTATGATCAAGACAGGGTGGTCCTGGTGTGGACACAGATCAACACCCCAGAATCGAGGTTCTAGAAATTACCTTTCCACTCAGGCCTGTTGATTTTCTTTCTTTCTTTTTTTATTTGAGAGCGAGACCATGAGACAGAGCGAGGGGCAGGGAGGACAGAGGGAGACAGAGTCTCAAGCAGAATCCCACTGGGTGTGGGGAACCGTGAGAATCAGAACCCTGAGACCATACCTGAGCTGAAACCAAGAGCCAGATGCTCAACTGACTGAGCCACCAGGTGGCCACCAGGTGTTCTAGAGGCAGATGGGCAGTTCAGTGGGAAAATAGCATTTTTTAAAAACAATGGTGCGGAGCCAATGAGATATTCACATACAGATGGATAAATTCAGTTCTGTCTCATGCTATACTGAAAGGGCAGAATGAGACTGAGCCCTTCTTGTGTAAATCCCCAGCTTGACCCCTCCGAATGTAAGGACCTATTTAGAAAGTCAAGCCACCTTGCTATTTACTCAGAAAAACAGCGTCAGGAGATACGGGCAAGCAGCACATCCAGGTTGGGGGAGGCGCCCAATCAGACCCTGACCAATAAAAGTGCACATTGAGGATTAACGGCCATCTTGCCACCTACTGACTCCTGGCCAGTCGGCATAAGCCACGAACATCACCCCACCAACCGCCAGACCCCCATAAAACTGCTGTGCTTACGTAACTCACTCTCTTTCTCTGCATCTCGCCGCTGCGTCGGTGGTCTTGGAGACTCCCTGGTGGTTTTGGGGATCTTGAAATCTGGGCATAACAATACAACAAAAAATTTAACTCAAAATGTATCATAGACCTCAATATAAGAGCTAAACCCTTGATAATTGGACTTCATCAAAACTTTTTTTTTTAGATTTTATTTATTTGACACAGAGAGCGCACAGGTAGGCAGAGCAGCAGGCAGAGGGAGAGGGAGAAGCAGGCTCCCCACTGAGCAGGGAGCCTGATGCAGGACTAGATCCCAGAACCCTGGGATCATGACCTGAGCTGAAGGCAGCCACTTAATCGACTGAGCCACGCAGGCGCCCCAAAACTTTTTTTTAAAGACCTTGTTTATTTATCTGAGAGATAGTGCACATGAGCAGAGGGAGGGGCAGAGGGAGAGGGAGAAACAGGCTCTCCACTGAGCAAGGAGCCCAACGTGGGGCTCAATCCCAGGACCCTAAATCATGACCTGAGCTGAAGACAGAGATGCTTAACGGACTGAGCTGGCCACGCTCAGTCCCTATCAAAACTTTTAAAACTCCTGCACTTTGGAGACAATTCTAAGAAAATGAAAAGAGGCTTGGAGAAAATATTTGCAAAACATGTATCTAATACAAGACTTTTATCCAGAATGTATGAAGAGCCCCTACAGCTCAATGCTAAGAAGATCATTAACCCAATTCAGATGGGCAACGGACCTGGATAGACACTTCTTCAGAGAAGACTCACCACCATGAGTCACCAGGGAGATCTAATCAGAACCACAGTGAGAAACATTCGCATTTATTACAACACTGGCTCCACATAGGAAACAGTCCAGAACACATGATTTCCACTGGTCTATACAAAACATTCACCAAGAAGCACCACATTATGGACCAGAAAACAAGTCTCCGTGTCTCTTCTCTGACTATACTGAAATCACAGCAAAAATCGATAGCAGAAATAGACCTGAAAAATATCCAAATGCTTGAAAACTGAATAACACACTCCCACATACCCAGTAAATCGAAAAAGAAATCACGAGGGAAATTAGAATAGAAAAATATGTCTAACTGAATGAGAATAAAAACACAGCCTGGGAGCCTGGGTGGCTCAGTTGGTTGGGCGACTGCCTTCGGCTCGGGTCATGGTCCCGGAGACCCGGGATCGAGCCCCACGTCGGGCTCCCTGCTCGGCGGGAAGCCTGCTTCTCCCTCTCTCACTCCCCCTGCTTGTGTTCCCTCTCTCGCTGTGTTTCTCTCTGTCAAATAAATAAAATCTTTAAACAAACAAACAAACAAACAAACCACAGCCTATCAAAACTTGTAGGATCTCTAGCAACGCTTAGTGGAAACTTTATAAAAACATTAAAATCTTGGTTCCTACTTCAGAAGAGCTAGGAGGGCCCCTTTCCACTCTCAGTCAGCAATAGCACCACGGCCGGAAACCTGAGAGTGACTCATGGCCCGTCCGCCTCCTCCCTCCGTGTCTGTCCCCTGGGGGCTCTCACCCGGCATATGGGTGACCCCGTAATTTACTGGTCGGTCCCTTGGTTCTCCACATAGCAGCCAGGTGATCCTTTCTAGAAAGCAAACTGAATCGTGTTACTCTCCTGATCTAATCTCTCCAGTGGCTTCTCAACTCACTTAAAATAAGGCTGAAGACTCCCTCACGGCCAGCTTGGTCCCCAGGATCCGTGGCTTCCCTCCCCACTGTCTCCCCCCACTCACTCTGTTCCATGCCACATGTGGGCTTCTGCGTTTGTGATTCCCTATCCGGGGAACACTCTTTCTGCAGATTTTTGCCTGGCCTGCTTTCTCATTTCATTCAGATGCCTTCTCAGACATCTTTTAGGGGACGAATACCCTCAGATAACAACCTGTGTTGACGAGTCAGTCATCTGTTGCTGTATAGTGAATTACCCCAGAACTTGGTGTCTGAAATCACAGTAAACAGTCATCGTCCCTCACGGTTCCTGTGGTCGGGAATTCTCAAGCAGCTTGACAGGCTAGTTCGGGCTCAAGGCCTCCCGTGCCGCGACCATCAGGATGTTAGCCAGGGCTGTGGTCATCGGAAGGCTCGGCGGGGGCTGGAAGGTCCCTGGAGTCTCCGAGTCAGGGCTGGCCACGGGCAGGAGGCTCCTGGCATGGGGTTACTCTCCACGCTGGCATCTCCCAGGACTGGTGAGTGTCCTCCCAGCACGGCTTGCCCCAGAGCAGATGGCCCGAGACACACGGTGCCAGATGAAAGCTGTCCTCTCTGAACCTCACCTCGGACATCGCACGCCATCCCTTCTGCCACATTCCATTCAGTACAAAAGTCTGGTCCATATTCAAGGGGAGAGGCATTGGGCTCTTTGAAGGGATTCATATCAAAGAGATCACAGACATGTGGAAACCAGCACGTGGCGCCATCGCTCTCTACTTCCTGCTCTGATTCGGAGTACATAATACATTACGTGGCCCGAGGTACCTAATCCCCCCCCCCAGGACCCCTAGCACTCGGGGCAGGGCCAAGAACAGAGCAGGTGCTCAGCAGATGTCTGTTGCATAAACTAAATGCTCGGTCTTGTCCACAGTGGGGTCTGCGATGTTGGGAAGGTGGCCTTTGGGGAGTGGGACTTGGCACATCCAGGTGGGAGCAGGGACAGGAGGGACCTTGTGGTGCAGGAGGCAGGCAGTGAACCAGGTGGGTGAGCATGATCGCGAGCAAGGCAGCATCGCTGGTGTCTGAAGCAGGGCTCTGTGAGGGTCCACGGGCCCCCTGACCAGGGGGCAGAGAGCCTGACTCCATCCGGTCTGCGTCTGGCAGGCAGCCCCGTTTCCCCTGTGAAGGAGCCGGGCCTTCACAGCAGGTGAACACCAGAGGCAGGCCCGTCCTCTGGGCCCTGGGCTCGCCATGGCAGGGTGCCCGGAGAGCTTCTGCGTCCCCCTCCGTTGCTGTCGGCTTCAGCTTCCTCTCCAATGGGTTGCCTCTTGGCAGAATGTGTCCACAAGTAGTTCTTGAGGCCCAGTTCTTAGGGCTTCACCTCCAGAGAGGGTGGAGGAACGGGTTCTCGTCCAGGCTTCTGATCCAGCCAGAGTCCCAGGGGAGAACCCTGAGTGGTCTGCTTGGGCTCCGTGGCAACCCCTTGGCCAGTCTGCCCATGGACTGAGGCTTAAGAGGGCGGGGCCTGTGACTGGCAGCACCCTCCTGGAGCTGGTGCGGGGTGGGGACGGGATGCAGCTCCCCCCACAGGAGCACAGGGCCTCCCTCTCCACCCAGGCCAGGCGCACGGCCCCAGGCCCCCGAGTCCTCCCTACAGAATTTGGCTGAAGCAGATTCAGAGGGTCCCAGTCCAGACACGTTCGCCCGCCACATCCGGGCAAAGCAAGGCCCCGGCGCTCTGTGACCGCACTCTCCCCCACCCCTGGGAGAAGCCCACAAAGAAACATGGAGGGCAGAGCCCAGGAGGGGACTCAAGCTCCAAGGGGGAAATGAGCACTGATTTGCCAGTGTGACCATTTCCTGGGTGTAAGTGCCTCCACCACGCCAGCCCCTAGCGCCCAGCCGTGTGAAAACCGGCTCACAGATTTCTGAATATTTAGAACCTGCCTCTCCAAGGCCCCCAGGAGCCGCTCCAGCGCCCGGCTGGCTGATGGGGGTAGATGGGACCAGCCAGGCTTTCTGGCTGCAGCCCACTGATGAAGTCTTTCCTCCCCAAAGTGTCCTGGAGCTGTCGGGGCCGCACTGGAGCCGCGGCCAGCCCGGATGCACCCACACAGCCTCCAAGCTCTGACCTGACACAGGCCACAGAAATTCAGAGGTCAGCCACAGACCCTGTGGAGGTGGGGCTGGCTCTGGGCTCCCAAGCACCCCCCAATAGGTCCTTCTGTGAGCCTACAGGAGAGTAAACATGTCTAAGAGGGGTGCTCCTTCCACTGTGGACCTCAATCCTGGAGCAGAGAGAGGGGTGGGCCGGGCTAGGCTGCAGGTAGGTCACCCCCCAGCAATGATTCCCTCGCATTGAGAGGGAAGGGGTTGAGAAAGGGAGCATGTCAAGAGCCAACCCGCGCCTCTCGGAACCAGGGATGTCCCTTGGTGTCTCTGGCTCCCGGGATGGGGTAGGGGCGACAGGCTGGTGGTGAGACCCGCAGGGAGGCAAGGAATGGCTTCTCCCCTCTCTGCTGCTCAGAACAACCCTAGGTATGGGGACCGCCCTGCTTTATCCCTACTGGGGGCTTCTGCAGTTGGGTTTGCAGAATCCTCAGTTGCCATTGGAAACAATGACGTCACTAGCAAGGGGCGGAGCTTCAGCCATCCTTTGAGTTAGGGAAGTGAAGCACTCTCCAGGGTTGTAGGGACAAAGAATTAGAATCTTGAGGGTGAGAGGGACAAGGGAGGCTCTGGAAAGGGGCAGGTGGAAGGGGGGCTGGGAGTGAATGAGGAGAGGAAGGGTAGGGGAAGAGGAGAGGCAGGGGATATGGGATGTCTATCCTGGCACACACCTCAGCCGAGCAAGCACTTTCTGATGTCTAATCTTGGTTCCATCTGCTACAATCACAACTCCCTCTGGCCTTGGCTTCTCCATAACTGATTTGTGTCCAGACCCCCGGACTCTCCTGGGAGAGCTCAATATAGGGGCAGTGACTGTCACTCTTCCTATTCTGCTCAACCCTTTGGGGGCAGTCCCAGTCACATGGCTAGGCAGATGGGGTTTCTCCCCCATTTTGGAGCCTTTTGGAGAGGGGGAGCCCCACTGTCCCTCCCCCAGAGGCATGGCTTAGGGCCTCTCCACACCCCTAGGTCTCCAGCCAGCAGAGTCAAGCCCCGAAATATCGTTGACTATGCGTGAAAACTCGTGCATGCGCGCGCGCACACACACACACACACATAAAAATTGCCAGGACACAACCCCTCTAACCTCTCTGAACCTATCTCCCTGCAGGGCACTGTCGCAGCGGCCCCCTACACCTGCGCGCACACGCGCCCAGGCTCCCCCCACCCCTCGCGTGCTCTGATAAAATGCCCGCACCAACGCAGGCGCACACTCTGGCGCGGGAGGCGCCCCTCCGTGTTGGGAAGCGGGGGCGGCGGGAGGAGCAGGAGACGCTGGTCCCATTCGCGGCTCCGCAGCTGCCGCGCTCGCCGCAGCGTCGGGACCAGGACCAGCGAAGCCCGCGGAGGAGCCGCGGCTGCGGCGGCGTCTCGGCGCCGGGCGCTTGGAGCAGCGCCGGGACCCGCTTCAGCACCGCGGACAGCGCCAGCCGCTCCCGCTACCCACGCGCGCCCCGCACGGCGCCCGCAGGCCCAGGGCTCAGGCGCCCTCTCCCCTCCCGCAGACACCGGCAACTACGGCTCCGCGGGAAGACGTGGCGCCTCCAGCCCGCGGGATCGGGCGCGCGCAGGACGGCCGGGACACCCCGCTGGGGATGCACCGAGGGCCTGGTATTTGCGCTGCCCAGACCTGGGGCTCTGCCCGGAGCCCATGAGCACCATGCGCCTGCTGACACTCGCCCTGCTTTTCTCCTGCTCCTTTGCCCGCGCCGCCTGCGACCCCAAGATCGTCAACATCGGAGCTGTGCTGAGCACGCGGAAGCATGAGCAGATGTTCCGGGAAGCGGTGAACCAAGCCAACAAGCGCCATGGCTCCTGGAAGATCCAACTCAATGCCACCTCCGTCACCCACAAGCCCAATGCCATTCAGATGGCCCTGTCGGTGTGCGAGGACCTCATCTCTAGCCAGGTGCCCACCAACCCCCACCAGGGCTCCCTCTGCGCAGCTCTTACCCCCCCTGCCCCCACTGCCTCCCCATCGTCCTCCCTCCTCCACCCTCCATCCCTCCCACTGTCCCAGTTTCATCCCACCCTTTCCTAGCCCTCTTAAGAGAGGACCCCTAAGCCATCTGGCTCCCGCTGGGAAGGGCTGGTCTCACTAGCAGCCAAACCCCAGTTCCCCATCTTCTTGCATCTTGTTTCCCCACCCCCCGCCCACTGGTCATCTGCTATCCTGGTCAGTCCTCACGAGGCTCCAGCGCTCCCGGTCCTGACCCCTTTGTGCAGACATGTGGCAAGCATTTCATGGTTTGTTTCATCACTGTGTCCGTGAGGGGTGGGTATCCTGGGCTTATGGGCAGAAGCGCTCTCGCAGCCACAGGCGCACACTGTAAATAGGATGGGGCCTGGGGCCATCTTTGTCTCTGCTTCTAGATCTCCTTCCCTTCCTCCCTCCCCGTCCTCCATCCATGGGTTTGTCTGAGATGGGAAATGGCCAAGGTGTTGAAGCAGAATGTTCTGGAGGGTGGGAGTGGGGACTGCGCATGTGGGAGGTGTCAGGGCACAGCGTGGGAGCCGCTGACAGCCAGCGCTGCGGGGGGCGGGGAGGCATGACTCCGAGGATTTTGCCTGTCGGAGCTGTCCGCCCCTGTGCCGTGCTGCCTGCTGAATTCCAATGAATCCACGGGATCACTGCAATGCAGCCCTTTATGTAAGAGTCGGACTGCTCACCCTTCCTCACCTGACAGCCAGCCCACATCTGTGGGCGTCGGGGGGCAGGCACACTCACGCATGCGTGCATTCACATCTGTGCTTATGCACAGAGATGCCTAGACTTATATTAGCACACATTCATGCACACCAGCATTACACAATGCACTACACACGCTCACTCACACACACCCGCCCAACACACAGGCACACCCATGGACACAGCCGCTCCGGGGCCACACGTGCTTGGCACACTCAGGTGCGTAGGCAAACGTGTGTGCTCGCACACAGGCCCCACCATGCACACACATGCACACACAGGTGGACTTACACACACGCGTCGTCCAGCACACACCTGGGAACACCTGCACGGTCAGGCACTCCCGCAGACACAGACTGGGCGCTTTTGGGTGCGGACTGGAGGTGAGGGCTCAGGGAGGAGGAGCCAGTCCAGACAGCTCCAACTGCAGAGGCTGCGGCCAAACCTTCCTCAGGCGTCTCCCTCCTCCCCCCTCACGGGTCTCCTCCCTGTTCCCAGCCCCGAGGACGAGAGAGAGGACTGGGTGAAGCCTTTGTGGCCAGCAGCTTAGGTCACGTGTCCCATCTGGGACAAGGGAGGGACGTGAAGAAGAGGAGTTAGAGAATCCAGGGAGGGCCTTTTCCGGGGACCCCCGCCTCCAGCTCCCAGTTATGCTGTCCGTGAGCACTGTTCCTTTGGAGCATAGCCAGGAGCACAGTGACGGCAGCAGCTACCCCTCCCGGAGCACACCCTGTGGGCAAGGGTTCTGCTAGCGTGGCAACCATAGCTCCCGCAGTGTGGGGCCGGAGCCTGCCACCCCCACCCTTGTGCAGGAAGAGGTGGCCCCTGTGGCTGAGACTGGGACGCAGAGTTGGGACACAGGTCCTTCTAATGTGAAAGTGGCAGGAGATTTCCAAGCCATCTGCTCCATGCTACCCCCCTTCCCCTGCCTTAGAGGACGGAGCCACTGGCTTCACACCCGCCTGCAGGGGCTGGCCATGATCTGGGCAGCAGGGGCACCTCTGTTCCCTTCCTTGAGGATGTGGTCAGTGCTCAAAGTCAAGGCTGGGCCTTGTTGAAACCAGGCTGAGCCCAGCCGGCCCCTGGAAAACATCTGCAACAGGATGGAAGGCTCCGAGGCTCTGTGCCTGGCTCCTCCCAACACAGCTCAGCCATTCCAGAGCAGCCCTCCGTTTCTGTGGCACTGGCCTCCGCACCCAGGAGGAGGGACAGTGGTGGCGCGGGTGGGCTGGTGCAGGGCCCGCCACTCTCGCCAGCCCATGCTGGGGGCGGTGTGCTTCCAGCGACATCCCAAGAACACTCTTTGCCCTCCCTTTCAGGGTCTCAACACACACCCCAGACAGTGTCTCCATGAGAGGGGGCGGAGGGAGGCCCCAGGCAGGGGAAGGGTGGGGAGGTCCATCATCTCCCTGTGTGTCCTCTCTGCCCCCTGGAGTGTTGCTCTGCCTCTGCTTCACCCCTTCAGTTGTTGTACACTCTGAGGGTGGTTGTCGGGTCTCATCCCCTTGCCAGCGGGTGTGCACCCCTTGGGCTGCGTGTGTGAACTAACCCCCGCCCCGGCCTCCCGAGTCCGGCCTCCGCTGCTTCCGGGCAGCCAGCTCCAGGGCACTGCCCATCCCACCGTCACCCCCTTCTTGAGCTGACTCTGTCCCCTGTGTCCACAGGTCTACGCCATCCTAGTTAGCCACCCACCTACCCCCAACGACCACTTCACTCCCACCCCCGTCTCCTACACAGCCGGCTTCTACCGCATCCCCGTCCTGGGGCTGACCACCCGCATGTCCATCTACTCAGACAAGGTAAGCCTGACCACTCAGTGGGGACCCAGCTGACTCTCTTCCTGTGCTCAGACCCGTGCTGAGTTCTGCAGCCCAGGGCCACTGGCAGCGGCCCCGGGCAAGGGAGGAGGGCGGAAGCACCAAGGTGCTCAGCGCATGGGCTCTGGGCTCGCGGACCCGCAGGGTGAGGGGTGAGCTCCCGCATTCACGTACGCTCACACACTCATGCCCACACACAGAGCCGCATACAGATGCACGCACACTGACACACATTCTCTTAGCATGCGAACTCAGACGCACGTGGATTCACAGATATGAACAAACCCATACCTTCACACCAAGTCCAGGGCACACACCAACACACTCCCACAAACACTCAGGTGTGCTTGCACACGCACACACATGCACACTCACATCATGTACACTCTTACATGCACACGCACATACACAAACGTGTTTGCCCTCCCACACTCATAGTCCATCTCACACAGGCGCACAGT
>PITA01034283.1:0-11801 GCA_004023965.1 Spilogale gracilis | reverse complement strand
ACACAGGCATACACATCACAGAGTAGGTGATGTTTGGGTCCAAAGCTGCACATGTGCATGGGCGGGGCTGCATTTACAGAGAAACGCCAGAAGAGGGCAGTGCACAAGGTCTTAATGCTGGAAGTTCAGGCAGTGTGATCTGTTAGCAGAGGAGGGAGGGGGATTAGGCGGGCTGTTGGGGGCTGGTTGGGAGGGCCACCACCTCTGCTCAGCTCCTGCTGCAGAAGCTATCCCAGCGAGTCCCCTGTGCCCCTGCTTTGCTGGGTGATCTTGGACTTTGGAACTGATTCCCAGAGGCACCTGAAGCTGGCCCAGCCCACCTGGTGTGCACAATTCCCAGATGACCCGGCCCTTGGATAGCCAGCACATGGAAAATTACCATTTCCCCCTTTTTCAGGGACCCCAGAGGAAAGTGGGGGCTGGGCTGTGGAGATGGGAAGATGACGGGGAGGGGAGAGGCGAGGGGGGTGCTCCAGGTGTCCACAACTATGGGTGGGGTAGAGTCAGGACTAAGAACTCACAGCATCGTCCACAACATGCATAGTGACAGCACTCCCATTTTTAAGATGGGGAAATATAGGCTCAAGTAGGACCAGAGCCACTGCCATCCCCCAGGGTAACCAGCCTGTTCTCCAAGGGGGGTGCTAGGGGGAGGGAAGTGAAAAGTGCCCATAGCTGCCGGCAGAGCTTGGAGGGGATCAAGTAAGTGCCGTGACCTCTCATGATGTTGGATCATTTTACACCTCCGGCCCTCAGCAGCCTCCCCAACCACAACAGTCCACCCACACGGGTACCCCCGGGTCCAGACGGGGAGCTCACCACCATACAGCACTCCTGGGAGCAAATCGCTCGGTGCCATTGGAAACAGAAATGGACCAGCCAACATTGCACCAGTCACAGAGCTCTCCCCAGGGTCTGGAAGAGCCTGGAAGGCATAGACCTACCTCCTCACCCCCATCCCCTGCATAAACCATCAAAGGGATCCTGTGTCCATCCATCCTTGGGACAATCAAGCCCTAGGCTGTGGACCAACCCCATCCTAGTCTCTGACCACCTTAACTCCTGCTGGATGCCTGTGCTTCCTTGTCCACTGTCTCCCTCACTAGGACAGTTTTTACTGTCATTTCCCCAGCCTCTGGAATAGCGTGGCCCATGACATGAAGCTCAGTGACTAGTCCTTGAATTTCTGCCTCCACATCCTACTGTTCCAGGCACTGAGAACAGGAAAGACAGAGACCAGACCCCTTCATCCCCGACTCCCATTCCTGTTTTCTACCTTCCAGCCTGGGTTCCTCCATTTTCCCAGTTGTGGCCTTTGCGATTGTATTCCGCACTGCCCAGAGTCGCCACATCATTCCTGAGGGGCTGCCTGTCTCAAACCACAGCCTCCCAGCACAGCCACTCTGCTTCAACGCCAGGCACTATTCTCATCGCTCTACATCTATTGACTCAAAAAATATATACATTGACTCATGTATTCCTTGTAATGACTCATTTCACATCAGAGAGGTTAAGTGACTTGCCCAAGGTCACACAGCCAGGAAAGGGCAGAACTAAATACAGAACTAGACCCCAAGCAGCCTGGCTGCGGAGTTCGTCATCTTGTTTATGGCACCATGTGGCGGAACCCTGTCCACAGCATACCCTAGATCCCTGCCCTGGGCGCCTGGTGCTCTCCCACCCCCAGTTGCTCCCAAAATCTCAAACCCTGACATTTTTCTTCCTCCCCTCACAATGAGTTCTCAACGGTTCCTTACTGCTCATAGAATACCAGCCAGACCCTTCACGCTGGCACCTGGGACCTCACAGTAGACCCAAGCTTGCTTTCAAGCCTCGTCCCATGGCTCTGCCCGCCCCCGGGGGCATGCCATTCCCTGACCCCCAGATAGTCCCCTGCTTCCAGGCTCAGGCTGCCCTCCCTTCAAGGCTGCTACTCCCCCCACCTCGGTCTGTGAGCCCACGCTCTGTGCTTCTAGGCTCAACAGCAGTGCCGCCTCCCTGCCACCCTTCTTTGCACTCCCCCAAGGGTCAGAACTCACTTCACAGAGACCGAGAACTCCCCTGGGGAGCTCTCACTCTCCCGGATTAGGAAGGCTCCTAGGTGGTTCCGTTTCATCAGAATTTCTTCAGCCAGCTGCCTGGAAATCCTGCCTGAGTACCACCTGCAGAGAGAGGGGGCTGGTGAGGGCGGTGGGAAGGCCAGGCTGCCCTCTTCCCTGTGTGCCAGGCAACCAATGCGCTGATCCTTACAGCAGTCCCGAGACACAGGAGGTGTGACTGCACCCATTTCACAGATGAAGAAACCGAGGGCACCTGGATTTCTTCTTCGGGGTACAAGTCCCTTTTCTGGCTGACCACTCAGAACTGGGAATGCAGAAGCGCCTGGCAAATGCTTAGAGTCTTGCAAGACCCCCCACTGTCCCCCACCCCCTTACCCCAGTGACTCAGGGAGAAAGGCCAGGACTCAGCTTCTCTGTCTGTCCTGCCCACCTTGCTGTGTGGTCCTGGCAAGTCCCCGGCCTCTGTGGGCCTTGCTGATCCTTGCAGCATCCAGGTGGTCTCTGATTGGATGCTTTATTGTGCAGATGGGGAAATTGAGGCTCAGAGCAGCCAGCGTCTCATGGTAGCACCATGGCCAACCAGGGACGGGGTCTGGAGACTCTTCTTTGTAAAGCTTCCGTTCCCTCTTTCAGCAAATATTTCCTGCATCTGAGCTTGACACCAGGGGTGGACATGAGGGGGAACTTTTCTGTTGTCTCAGGATGTTGTGGGGCCCTCGAAGCCAGGGCAGCAGTGACAGGTGCAGCGCCCCTGGATGTAGCCTGCCAAATGGGAAGGCTGGGATTCCGCCCTGGGGCTTCCCCCCACCAACTAACAAAGCCTGTGTGCAGGGTGGGCTGGGCCCCCAGAACACCATCAAGTGATGACAGAGGGGTGCAGATGGATACAGATTTAGCTCCCCTGCCCCGGATGGGACATTCTGGGGAGACGGTGCTCTCTCCCCACCCTCCCTGGTGCCTGTAGCCGCCAGCAGCAGCCATCCACTCCCAATGACTGGCCCCTGCCCTGGCCACTTCCCACCCTGAAATCAAGTCCTTGTCCTCACACTATGTCTCAGGCCCTGGTTCTTGGGAGTTGACACCCAGAAGTGCGGCTTAGCCCTCTGCTGTCCCTAAACTCGTGGGCACCCCACAGAGTCCGTCCTCCTGGTGGATTTCCTGGGAGGGCAGGCAGGGAAAGATGGCTGTTGAGTGTGGGGGCTTGAGGACACCATCTGGAAAGCTCAGCCCAGGTCCCTGGAGTTCGGGAGGCCTGGATGGGGGCTTCCACGGCAAAGGCTGAGCTGGGGGCCCAGGGAAGGGAACTCCTCCACTTGGAAGCCCTCAGCAGGACACAGGTGCAGGTGCCCCGAAGAAGCAGGGGCCCAGTGGGGCCCCGAGTGGGCGTTTCCTGTGGGCCTGGGTGTCTCGAAAGAACCCACAAAACCCCACAGGAGACGTCAGTGTGTGGGTGCCTGTCACCCTCAAAGGCTTTTGCAACCACACCCTCTGAGGCGGCCAGCCCTGCCCCCATCAGAACAAGGCAGGGCTGATCCTCTGGTGGCTTTAAGGACAGAGCGCAAGAGCAAATTTCCCGAAGTCCCCTGAACCCGGGTCTCTCTGCCATGCCAGCGCCAACTCTTCTTAGGGCCACCTCATATCCTTCCCCATTTCACTGATGTGTAAACTGAGGCCCGGAGAAGGGCAGGGATCCCCAAAAGGTTGCCTAGCAATTCCTTGGCCTCAGGCCCTCTCCCAGGGCTACCCCCTCCCCATGACTGGTGGGCACATACCGGGGGGTGGGTGGGGGACCACAGCACAGGGCTGTGTGTCTTGTTGGCCGTGTGTGCCTGGATGCGCCATTCAACCTCTCTGGGCCTCTGTCCCCTTGTCCGTGAGACGGTGATGATGGCACCGGGCTTGCAGGGCCCTGGGAGACCGGGGACCCTGATGAACTAGCTCGTGCCCCTCCCCCTGCAGCACCCAGATAGTCAGAGCTTGGAGGGGATCAAGTAAGTGCCGTGACCTCTCATGATGTTGGATCATTTTACACCTCCGGCCCTCAGCAGCCTCCCCAACCACAACAGTCCACCCACACGGGTACCCGGTTGCCCTCCGTGGCAAACTTCTACTCTAACTCCCAGGCCCAGTGAACCATGCCCTTCTGGGAAGCCCTCCCTGCCGCCCACTGGCACACTGCTGGGTGGGTGCGTCCGGGGCACCGGGTCTCTATCACGGCTCTGCCACAGGCTCCCTGGTCAGGCAGGGGAGACAGTGGGTCCTCAGGGAAGGAGCAGGCTGGTTCAGGCCGAGTGAGCCCTTCCGGGACCCAGCCCTCCCTGCTACTGCCCCACACCCTGGGGCCTGACAGGCTGGGTCAGATGCTGAACTGGAGATCCCCCCCTTGCTATTTTGGGGCTAGGGCAGGTGCTGAGGTTAGCCGAGAATACCCCGGGGCATGGCCTCCGACAGGTTGGTTGGGGCCTGAGCCCTGCCCCTTCCTGCTCCATCCCAGACACCAGAATTGACCCCAGGGACCCCCTAGGGCATTGGACACCAGGACCCTCCACGGCTTCCAACGTGTGGAGCTTGTCTCGACTCCCAGAGGTGCCCAGAGAGGCCTGGCCTTGTCCTGGGATCTGCTCAAGGCTTCCTAGCAGCTTCAGACCTTCGGGGCTTCCGGCCTCGTCTGGGACATTTCCTGCCTCTTGAAGCCTCTCCCTGACCCACCGGCCTGCGGGGGTCACTCCGCCTGTGGTCATTCGTGGGGTGCCTGGCATCTTTCTGCCCTCATCTGCTCGTGCCCTCCCTTTATTGACAGGAAGACTACAAAAGGCCAGAGGAGGGCCGCTGCGGGGCCCGGATAGGGAGCTGCAGCTCGGCACAGGGGCCGGAGGCGGCGGTCTCTGTGTGTTAGCCCGGGGATGCCTGGAGCCCCGGCGGAGGAGTAGCAGAGGACCCGGATGGGATGGGGCTTGCCCAGCACAGGAAGCTGGAGGCGGGGGCAGCTTTGGAAATAACTCAAAGATGGATTAAGAGGAAACCCCCCCCCGGCCCCACCCTAGTGCTGCACCTCCCGCCCCTTCCACCCCACAGTCACGCACACCTCGTGGCCTCCAGTCTCTCGGCTCCAGCCGGCCTGGCCCTGTCACGGTCCTCCACAGCCGACTGAGTCCCTCCCCGGCTCAGTCGTCTCCGTGCTCCCCACCACCCCGGACCTGCCATTGGAGGCCCTCCTGGTGGTCCCGTTGCCATGGGTTCTCCCTCATCGTCCTCCCTGTCCTCTCTCCCAGGAGTGCCCTTCTCTTTTTCTACCTGGATAACTCCTATGCACCCTTCAAAGACTCATTCGTTGCTACCTCTTCTCTCAAGCCTTCCCCAGTGATCTCAGTGCTGACTGCCTTCCCATCTTGTACTTTCTTTATGTCCCGTCTCTCCCCCGGGATGGGGCTGTTCTGACCCCAGTCACTTCTCATGTGTCTCCAGCAACACGCAGGGGACCCTCCCTGGGGCTGGGGCTAGTGTTGGACAAATGCCTGAGTGAGCGGCTCCCTCCATCATCATCTCAAGCAGATCCAGTTGGTTTTCTCATGGGTTCTTGGTCACTGGGGCCTGTTCTGGGCCTGGGCTCTGCCCCAGCCATTCCCAGAGCGGCAGGCTGGGATGCCGCCTGCTGTGAGCCTGCTGGGGGCTTCCCTAGACCCCACACATGACTCCCACTCAGCCCCGCTCCCAGGGCGTTGGTCTGCTTGGCCAATGTTCAGCCCCCTTCAAAAACCCCAAAGGCAGGGCCCACGGGATCTGCTTCCCGCCCCTGCCCCCTGTCACCCCTCCATTGACCCCTTCACTCCTCATCCTCACAAAGGCTGAGTCAGCCTCCTAGAGCTCTAGAATCCTCTGCAGATTGAAGCCTCAGCCCTCCTTGTGTTACAGATAGGGAAACTGAGGACCAGAGCGGACACACGGCAGCCAGTGGCCCAGGTAGCCCAGGCCCAGGGCCCTGTCCTTCCCACGCCCTCCTAGATGTTCCCCCATGATGCAGATCCCCGGTGTTGTGGCCTGGACTGGCCCTGGCTCTGCACCACTTGGTCCTCACATCTCTGTCCCCTGCCCCTGCTCAGAGTAGAGGCAGGGGGCCCCGGGAAGATGAACGGAAGCTGGGGCAAGGAGTCCCCGTGCTTTTCAGGCGGCTCGGCTCAGCTTGGGCCGGGTGGGATGGGGACACTGGGCTGCAGGGGCTGGGGTGGGGAAGGACTGAGGATAGGGTCGGGGTGACAGCCACTCACGGGTGGGGCTTGACACGGATGTAGTTCTTGGGAATAAAGCCCTCAGCACCTCGGAGCTCAGCCTTGTACCAGTCCTGGCCATCTTCCATGTTCAGGATCTGTGGGCAGAAGAGACACGGTCACTCGGTCCCCAAAGAGGGACAGCTGCCACCGGCTGAGGTTCTGCTGTTCAGGAACCCCAGCTAGGAAGTCCCAGGACCCGTTTCACAGAGGAGGGCTAGGGACCTGCCCAAGCCCACCAGGGCTGTGTCTGATGTCACAGGCTTTCAGGGCCCCAACAGCCTGTCCCCAGGAGGGTGACAGCCTACCCAGGCTGGACAGTTGGGGACCCAGAGGAAGTGTTGGTTACTGGGTTGAACTTTACGGGGGCTGGCACTGGACTCTCAGGACCTGCCCCACCCCCCAAGTCCCCAGCAGACCATGCAGTCTTAGGGGTCAGTTCCAGAGTGCCTCAGTTCCCAAGCTGTCCCCCTAAGCCTGGGGACTCCACAGCAATTGTATGCCACACACTGAGCCGTGGCATGGAGGTCTGAGATTCCCCCGAGCTCGGTGCCTCCTGATGGCTCACCTGGGGTCACTTGCCTTTAAACAGCCCTGAGTTCGGGGGTGTCATTTCAGGGTAGTGGGGACTCAGGCACCAGGAAGCAAATAAGGGACGCCTCTGGGCTATGATGAGGCTGCGGCCTGGCCCACTCAGGTCCCAGGGGCCCCTTGCCCATGGCGTGAGGCCTCTGCAGCCCTACAGGTGGGCCGAGAGGAACTGAAACAGCCGAATGGGGGTGGGCGTTGCAGTGGCTGAGCGACCAAGCGGCTGCAGGGAGGAACAGGCCGGGCCTGGAGAGTGGGTACAGCATGAAACTTGGGGCTCCTTCCTCCTTCTCCTGGGCCAGCCTCCCACATGGGACAGTTCATCACCAAAGGCTATTTCACAGATGAGGCTCGTGAGGCCCAGAGGAGACAGAGCCCATAGGACTCAGCTGCTGTGGGAGGGAGGACCACCCCTTACTCGTGTCTGGACCCACGACCAGGGCAGTGCCTCTCCTGTCGGCCTTGGAGCTGGCCAACATTGGCTCAATCCTAGCGGGTATTTCTTGAAGGAAAGAAAAGAATCCGATACTTCACAGCATCCCAAGGAGAGGGGCTTGGAGGAGCAAAGGCCCAGGGTCAGGCTGATGCAAAGCCATCAATTTTGTTCGATTTTTCCGGGAAGACTGAGATTTGCTCCCTTGGGCCCAGACCTTGCAGGCAAGCGCAGCCTTATCTGTCTGCCAGGCCCTTTGAGTTCCTTCCTTCTTGACTCACAAGCTGGGCAAGGTCAACAGCCCCGGGGGTGGACGGAAGCAGGTGGCTTACTCAGGACAACTTTTACTGAAAACAAACAAAACAATGCCCCAACTTAATAGGACACTTAAAACCTGTCAGCTGGCTTCCAGGGCCAGGGGTTCAAGGACAAAGCCTGGGTGCCTGGGGCTACCCTACCCTGTCAGCTTCTGACTTTCTCCATGGTCCTGGCTTCAGTTTCTTCGTCTGTGAAATGAGCACATTCATGGTGTATGCTGAATTCAGCAGTGTCTTGGAATTACGACATCCGGTGTAGCCATGTGAACGTCCTATCTTGAATAGAATTTTTGTTTTGTTTTATTTTGTTTTGTTTTCCTGTCTTCGCCGTTACAAGGGCCCAGAAGTGTTCTCATTGGTTACATGAGCTGAATTCTTTTTTTTTTTTTTAAAGATTTTATTTATTTGACAGAGAGAAGCACAGCCAGAGAGGGAACACAAGCAGGGTGAGTGAGAGAGGGAGAAGCAGATTTCCTGCTGAGCAGGGAGCCCGATGTGGGACTCCATCCCAGGTCTCCAGGATCATGACCTGAGCCGAAGGCAGTCGCTTAACCAGGCGCCCTGTGAATTCTTATTTTTTTTTAAGATGGTATTTATTTATTTGACAGAGAGACAGAGAGAAAGAGCACAAGGAGAGGGAGCAGCAGGCAGAGGGAGAGGGAGAAGCAGACTCCCTGAGGAGCAGAGCCTGAGGTGGGGTTCGATCCCAGGACCCTGGAATCATGTGCTCCCACTGTGCCCTTCACCTGGGATGCCGCCGTACCTCCCTGTTCCCCGGCTGGGGCATTCACTTCTCAGCTATGTTCTAAGCATCTACAGCATGCCAGACACCGTGCAAAGTCCTAGGGAGAAAGCAGGGAACAAGGAGTTTCCAGGGTGGTGGGTGGGCACAGGCAGACAACAAAGAAGGAAGGAAATCAGTTAAGAGGTAATTTAATGTAGTGGTAAGTGCTCCAAAATAGATGGTTGATGCCTGGTTGAGGGCTGGGGTACTCGAGAAAGCCCAAATTACAAGAAGGAGGCGGATGTGAGAAGATATGGGGAACCGTATCCAAGGCAGAGGCAACAACCAGTGCAAAGGCCCTGAGGTGGGAGTCATTCTCAGAACAGAGAGGAGGCCAGTGTGGCTGGAGTTGAGGTGGGAGGGCAGCACCGGGAGATGAAGTGAGGAAGGCCAGCAGGGTGAGAGGACATAGGTCTTGTATGCCCTGGGAAGCTGGTCAGATCGTACTTTAAAAGGCCAGAGAAGCCATGGAAGGACATCAGGAGAGGGTCAGGCTCTGAGTCATGGCTGCTGTGTGGGGACTGAGACAGCTAGGAGTGGGGGAAAGCGGGGTGGGGAGGAGCTCCTGCAGTGGCCCAGCTGGGAGCCAGGGAGGCCCCAACTGGGTAGGCAGTGCCGTTGGGGGTGGGGTGTGGAGAAGTGGTCAGGGTCGGGAGAGGGGTCGGCAGAGTCACTGACAAGACTCAATGACAGGCCGGGCACAAGATGGGTAGGGAGTGGCCTAGACAAGTCCAGGGGTTGGCACCTGCCATGGTGGCCATCAGCTGCCGTGGGAATGGCTGTCAGGGAGCAGGTTGGGGGGCTCAGGGTTGACTGCACTGGGTCAGAGATGCCATTGACCTTCCCTCTGGACATGTCAAGGAGGCTGTGCACTCCCTGAGTCTGGGTCTTGGAGGCCAGGTCATCCCACAGAGAGATGGGGTGAAACCACCACCCACCTTCCTCCGCCCACTGGGAGGGATGGGGTACTGTGCCCCCAGAGTGCCTAGTCTGACAACGGGGGGCTCTTTGTTCCGGAGAAGTGATGTTTGGGGCCATTTGTCCACAGTGAGTGCACCTGCCACCTAGCCCTCCTCCGAGACCAGAGCTCAGATTTATTGATCCCCGGGGGGGCTCCCGTGGGCCCGTGGGCCTGGGATGAGCCCGCCGGAACTGCTATGACAGGGTCCTACCTACAAGGGGGCGTGTGGGAAACAGTCACTGGAAGAGCCAAAGGGATGACTCTAGGAGGATCCCCGCCCCCTAGCCCAGCCCAGCCCAGCCCAGCCAGGTAACGGAGGGCCAGGAGACCCACACACTGAAGCGTGGCCAGGGGAGAAGAGGGGACACAGCGTGACATCCCAGTCACGTTTTTACTGTTATACAGAAAGAGGGCATCAGTGAGGCAGCTGAGGCACCTCGCAAACAAAATTTAAGGGGGCGTCAAAAACTCAGGTATCAAGACAAAGAATATTTTAAGATAAATCGTTAAAAAAAATCAAATCATTGCAAAAACTCTGATTACATTCACCAGTTAACAACAATGTATCAAGACCAATCCATTAATGGAATAGCAGTATGGTGTTAATCGTGTAGGATATTAGTCACTGGGGCAGATGGGTCCCAGTCCCCCTGTGCTATATCTCTTAGATTTCTCTGTAAATCTAAAACTATTCTGAAAATTAAAGTCTGTTTAAAAGTTAATGCAAGGGGTGCCTGGGTAGCTCAGTTAGTTAAACATCTGTCTTCGGCTCAGGTCATGATCCCAGGGTCCTGGGATCAAGCCCTGCATCGGGATCCCTGCTCAGCAAGGAGCCTGCTTCTCCCTCTCTTCCCCATTTGTATTCTCACTCTCTCAAATAAATAAAATCTTAAAAAAAAAAGAAAGAAAAGAAAAGAAAAGAAAAGAAAAGAAAAGAAAAGAAAAGAAAAGAAAATGGGAATTGCTCCTGGCTCATCGGGGCCCAAGTCCAGTGCATCATGGGCAGTTTTCCTTCCACAAAATTCATCCCTCCACAAAATGAATACCTATTGATTATCTGTGTAGAGTTGACCCTCCACAATGCGGATACGTTTGCATTCTGCTTTTTGCCACTTAACGTTGCATCATGAGATTTTTTATGCCATTGAAGGCCCTCCCCAAATAGCCTTTTCAGGACTGTATGATACTTGCTAACATCACTAAGTGGGCAGTCTAGGTTAATTTCACACTGCAGACTTGCATCCGTATTCCCCACCCCTCATCTGCTTCATTCTTCCCCATGCACTGTCTCCATCTGACCAACTCTGTATGTCACTTATTAATCTGGTTTGAGGCTTTTCTCTGCCATCAGAATGTTAGCTTCCTGGGCAATAACTGTGCTCTTTTTCTCCTTGCTGAGTTACCACTGCCTAGCAGAGGACCACGGACACACTGAGTGCTCCCTGAGTCCCCATGAGAGAACACACACACACATCCCTGATCATATCTCAGTTTCCCAGAGACAGAATTTCTGGATCATGGGACATCGAGATTTACGGCTTTTTATATGTTCCCCAAGTTCCATACAGAATTATTGTGTCACTTCACCTGTCCACCACCCTCATGTAAAAGTGCACATTTTCCCACACCCTCAATAACCTGGGAGATTCTTTTCAAAAATCAAATTTTGCTGATCTGGCAAATGGAAAACAGTTGCTTGCTTTAAGTTGCATAGTTTTTGTTATTGATAAAATCAAGCATTTAATTGCTTACATTGCTTCTTTGGCAATTTCTTTGTTCATATCTTTTGCCCACTTTTCTAATTGGCTACTTGTGATTTTCTTGTTGATTTATAAGAGCTCTTTACCTATGAAGGACATTAATATTTTGTCATGACTTTGTTTGTTTGTTTAAGACACCTTCCATTTCTTCACCTAGTAGACTGCAACAGTCCCTCTCCATTTCCATTCCTGTCCCCTCTGCTATCTTTTGAAAATGTAAATCCCCTGGTGAAACCTTTCAGTGAGTACACCTCAAATTTGGAATGAAATACAAATCTTTCACAGGCCCTGATGCCTGCCTACCTCCCAACATCATCCTTACCCTCTCGTTCTCACTCACTACTCTTCAGCCACAAACCTTTCAACTCTTCAAAAACACTAATATCGTCCTGCCTCAGGACCTTTGCTGTTTCCCCCACACCTGGTTCTCTCTTCCCCCGGTTCTTTGCATGGCTGATTCCTGCTCATTCTTTGGGGCTCAGCTAAGGTGTTATCTCTCTCTCTCTCTCTCTCTCTAAGTACGCTCTATGCCCAGTGTAGGGCTTGAATTAATGACCCCGAGATCAAGAGTCTCATGCTCCAATGACTGAGCCAGCCAGGCACCTCTAGGTCTTCACTCTTTTTTTTTTTTTT
>PITA01034282.1:0-11799 GCA_004023965.1 Spilogale gracilis | reverse complement strand
TATCAAGTAAGTGAAACCATGTGATATATGACTTTTTCTACTTGGCTCATTTCACTCAGCATAATCTCCTCCAATCCAGTCCATGTTGCTACAAAAGTTGGATATTCATCCTTTCTGATGGAGGCGTAGTATTCCATTGTATATATGTATCACATCTTTATGCATTCATCTGTTGAAGGGCACTTTGGCTCTTTCCACAGTTTGGTGATTGTGGCCATTGCTGCAATGAACATTGGGTTACATATGGCCCTTCTTTTCACTACATCTGTATCTTTGGGGTAAATGCCCAGTAGTGCCATTGCAGGGTCATAGGGTAGCTCTATTTTTAATTTTTTAAGGAATCTCCACACTGTTTTCCAAAGCGGCTGCACCAGCTTGCATTCCCACCAACAGTGTAAGAGGGTTCCCCTTTCTTCGCAGCCTCTCCAACACTTGTTGTTTCCTGACTTGATAATTTTGCCATTCTGACTGGTGTAAGGTGGTAAGTGTGGCTTTGATTTGAATTTCCCTGATAGCTAGTGACGATGAACATTTTTTCATGTGTCTGTTAGCCATTTGTATATATTCTATGGAGAAGTGCCTCTTCATGTCTCCTGCCCATTTTTTGATGTGTTCATCTTCTTTTTGGATGTTGAGTTTGAGTAGTTCTTTATAGATCTTGGATACCAGCCCTTTGTCTGTAGTACCATTTACCAATATCCTCTCCCATTCTGTGGGTTGCCTCTTTGTTTTGTTGACTGTTTCCTTTGCTGTACAGAAGCTTTTTATTTTGATGAAGTCCCAGAAGTTCATTTTCACTTTTGTCTCCTTTGCCTTTGAAGATGCGTCTTGAAAGAAGTTGCTGTGGCCGATGTCAGAGAGGTTACTGCCTATGTTCTCTTCCAGGATTTTGATGGATTCCTGCCTTACGTTGAGGTCTTTCATCCATTTCGAGTTTGCCTTTGTGTGTGTAAGAGAATGGTCTAGTTTCATTCTTCCATACGTAGCTGTCCAATTTTCCCAGCACCATTTATTGAAGAGACTGTCTTTTTTTCACCAGATATTTTTTCCTGCTTTGTCGAAGATGATTTGCCCATAGATTTGTGGGTCCATATGTGGGCTCTCCACTCTGTTACATTGGTCTATTTCTCTGTTTTTGTGCCAGTACCATGCTGTCTTGGTAATCACGGCTTTGTAATAAAGCCCGAAGTCAGGTAACGAGATGCCCCCAGCTTTTTCTTCTTCAACAATTCCTTAGTGATTCGGGGTCTTTTTTGGTTCCATATAAATTTTAGGATTGTTTGTTCCAATGCTTTGAAGAATATTGGTGAAATTTTGATCAGAATGACATTGAAAGTATAGATTGCTCTGGGCAGTATAGACATTTTGACAATGTTTATTCTTCAGATCCATGAGCATGGAATGCTCTTCCATCCTTTTGTGTCTTCTTCAATTTCTTTCATGAGTGTTCTATAGTTCCTCGAGTGCAGATCCTTGACTTCTTTGGTTAGGTTTATTCCTAAGTATCTTATGGTTTTTGGTGCTATAGTGAATGGAATCGATTCTCTGATTTCCCTTTCTATATTTTCATTGTTAGTGTATAAGAATGCAACTGATTTCTGTGTGTTGATTTTGTATCCTGCCACGTTACTGAATTGTTGTATGAGTTCTAGTAGTTTGGGGGTAGAGTCTTTTGGGTTTTCCATATAGAGTATCATGTCATCTGCAAAGAGAGAGAGTTTGACTTCTTCTTTGCCAAGCCGAATACCTTTTATTTCTTTCTGTTGTCTGATTGCTGTTGCTAGGACTTCTAACACTATGTTGAACAGTAGTGGTGAGAGTGGGCATCCTTGTCTTGTTCCTGATCTCAGAGGGAAGGCTGTCAGTTTTTCCCCGTTGAGAATGATATTTGCTATGGGTTTTGTGTAGATAGATTTTATGAAGTTGAGAAATGTTCCCTCTATCCCTATACTTTGAAGAGTTTTGATCAGGAACGGATATTGTATTTTGTCAAATACCTTTTCTGCATCAAGAGTACCATATGGTTCTTCTCTCTTCTCTTATTGATTTGTGAGTGTTGAACCACCCTTGCATCCCTGGGATAAATTCCACCTGGTCATGGTGGATTTTTTTTAATGTATTGGTGGATATTTTTAATGTATTGGTGGATCCTGTTATCAAGGATCTTGTTGAGAATCATGGTATCCATATTCATCAGAGATATTGGTCTGACGTTCTCCTTTTTGAGTGGGTCTTCGTCTGGTTTGGGGATTAGAGTAATGCTGGCTTCATAGAAAGAGTCTAGAAGTTTTCCTTCTGTTTCTATTTTTTGAAAGAGCTTCAGGAGAATAGGTGTTATTTCTTCTTTGAATGTTTGGTAGAATTCCCCAGGGAATCCGTCTGGTCCTGGATTCTTGTTTTGGGGGAGGTTTTTGATCACTGCTTCAGTCTCGTTACTAGATATAGGTCTATTCAAATTGTCAATGTCTTCCTGTCTCAGTCTTGGAAGTTTATAGGTTTCTAGGAATGTATCCACATCTTCTAGGTTGTTAAACTTATTGGCATATAATTGTTGATAATAATTTCTGACATTTGTTTCTATTTCCTTGGTGTTAGTCACGATCTCTCCCCTTTCATTCATAATTTTATTAATTTGGGTCTTCTCCCTTTTCTTTTGGATTAGTTTGGCCAATGGTTTATCGATCTTATTGATTCTTTCAAAGAACCAGCTTCTAGTTTCATTGATGCGTTCTACTATATCTCTAGTTTCTGATTCATTCATCTCTGCTCTAATCCTTATTATTTCCCATCTTGTGTGGGGGGTTTGTTTAATTTTTCGTTGATTTTCCAGTTCTTTAAGGTGTAATGAGAGTTGGTGTATTCGGGATTTTTCAATTTTTTTGAGTGAGGCTTGATGGCTATGAATTTCCCCCTTAGGACTACCTTTGCTGTATCCCATAGGTTTTGGATTAATGTATCTTCATTCTCATTGGGAGAAACCTAGGTCTTCTTTGATCACACTTTCAACACTCATATTAAAATAAATTTTAAAAAAGCACCAGGCAAAGTAATCCTCTCCTTGGAACTTCCAATCAACCAGAGAGCCAAATTAAGGTATTTATGTTTTTCTAAGCTTTCTTTAAAAAAAAAAAAAGATTTTATTTATTTGACACAGAGAGAGAGAGATCACAAGCAGGCAGAGAGGCCAGCAGAGAGAGAGGAGGAAGCAGGCTCCCCGTTGAGCAGAGAGCCTTATGCGGGCCTCCATCCCAGGACCCTGAGATCATGACCTGAGCCGAAGGCAGAGGCTTAACCCACTGAGCCACCCAGGCACTCGGTATTTGGGCTTTTTAAATGAAAAGCCAATTTCATGTTTTCAGACAAGTTATTTCCACTGAAAGTTCCCATCTCCCTGCAGCAGGTGTAAGCACTCCTTGTTAATCACAGAACTGAAGAGCTAATGTTTACACCGACTTTAAATCAGAATTGGAAAATGTGGACAATATTCTAGCATGAACTGTTCTGCTTCAGCCTAAGCTAGTAGTCCGTATTTACCAGGGACCCTGTTCTTATTCTCATGTTCACTTTAGTTATAAGTTTAGTCTATGAACTACAAACAAAAACAAAAATTAAAAAAAAAAAAAAAAAACTTTCCCATACTAAACACTACTCTGTGAACCTCCAGTGTGGGACTCTGGACCCCTACAATATAAAACACCCCCTTTCACCCCCTCGGGCCATAAATCATTTGAGAACATACCTACTTGGTCTTTAGAGTTTTCTAAAAAAGAAGGAAAGAGCGAGAACACTGGGAGGTTCTAGACTCAGGTAAGGGAAAGGGAAACATTTTCTGGGCACTGTGTTATGAAACTGCGACCTGTGTTGGCACAGAAGAGATGGGGGGTCAGAGGCTTTGCGGTGCCTGTATTAGGGTGATCAGGCTCTCCTAAACAAAATATTATTGACTCACTGGGTTGAACAATAGACCTTTCCCTATCATGGTTCTGGAGGGTGTGACACAAGGTCAAGGTGCTGGCAGATGCTGTGATCTCTCTGTCCTTCTCTTCTTATGAGGCCACGAATCCTAGCATTAGAGGCCTGCTCTGTGACCGCAACTAACCTAATGACTTCCCAAAGGCCCCACTTCCAAATACCATCACAGGAGGGCTTAGGGCTCCCACGGTGGAATTCCATCCACGGCGTCATGTTAGCATCTCCAGTTTCCAATCGGAAATGAGGATCTTAAGAATGAGAATGAGAGAAGGATGCTAATGCCTACTCACAGTCTTGGAGAATTCTGGACCACAAACCTCAGTTGCTGTGGTCCCTCAGCTTGAAGAGAACTCCCCCGCCCAGCCACGGGGGTGGGGAACAACGCTGCCACCCCCAGGAGGGGACCCCTAAGGGAGAAGGGTTGGCATGGGCATCAGCCTTGCAAGATGAGGAACGTAAAGGAAGGAAAAGTACCTGGGACCGTAACACACATTTTGATGTACAGAACAAAGAGAAAGGGACTCCCACCGACAGGAAAGAACATTCCTGAGGAAAAGCAAAACACATGAAACTCAGGGAGAGAAGAGGTATGAACTGCGGGGCACCAGCGAGATGAAAGGAAAGCAGATGGTGGGCATGAACACCGGCGGAGGTCAAGGGGCACACAGAAGCAAGCGAGCAGGAGGACGGGGCTCTGCACATACGTCTTGGCACCACGGGGCGAGACCCGTAAGACAGAAGCAGGCAAGAGCGCCGGCGGGCAAGCACTGGGCTCCACACTTGTGGGAAGGAAGGGGATGGAATGCAAAAGCAGAATCAAAGGCGTACATCGCTTAAAAAAAACAGGATGGAGTTTCTAGGAAGTTTAGCATTCCTGAGCATCTAGAGAGGTAAGACTACTTGGAAATCCTTTCCATCGTAAATGGCATCATCGGTATTTGGAGACAGTGGGTTTCCCGGAGTGCAGAGAGTCAGGTGCCGGTATTCTGCACGCGTCACCTCTGGGTCTCACTGAACGACCACGGACCACCTCCCAAACATCCTGCTTCCTAAACATTGCACAGGTAAGGCCGAGTCTGTACCGTCATCTGACCCAACTCGCTTTCATGCTCCAGGTGTCTCCTTTCTCATTGGCCTGTCTTGCTCCTTGACGGCCTCGCTTCTGCTTTGCAGAGACACTGCGTGCTCATTACCTGCAGCATCTCTCAAGAGCACCTTGGAATTTTCCGAGAAAAGGAGCTCGATTGAGCTAATGAATATAAACAAATCTGCCTGTCTGATTCTGAAATGAAATAAAAGCATCTTCCAGACCCACCCAGTTGTGCCGCGGAAGGCCGTGTGACAGTCTTTTTCGCATCTCTAAAATGTATACCCACCCTCGTAGAAGAGTTCTACAGAGACAGAAGGTGAGACTGAAGCTTTAGGATCTGAAAAGTACCAAGCTTCTCCAGCATAATAATGTGCATTGTAGCTTGTGCCACATTCTCAGAAACATGCCCTTGCCCGCCGGCTGCCCTGCGCACACACATGCATGTCACTCCCACCATCTTCGGAGGAATGAACCGTCTTATGCAAGAGCCCGGATGTCTGCAATGTCTCACCCTTCTGATTAGTTAAAAAGAGGGGAAAATGGTTTCAAAACCTTTCAGAGTCAAGTTTCACTGATGTCTTCCCCAGCACGGTCTACTTAGGTCGAGTGCAGCCTTCCCACGTAAACAGAGATGTGCACCAGGCCCAGGAGCTCCGGCTAAGAGGAACACAGGGCTGGTGTGGGTCTCACAGGACCCGGTGGTTCCCCAGGGGTCCAGCGCCGTGAAGTGTAGCAACGTCACCAAACAGGAAGGCGCCTCATACAGAAAGGACTCTGATCTACTTGATTCCACAAATGATTGCTACGGGAAGAAATGCTTTGTCCCTGTTTATCACTTCCTTAATCACTACAACTTTAACCATAATTAACCAGGTAAACATGTGGGAGGGAAGAATAGGAAAACCGGGGTTTCGCTCCACCTCTCTGCATTTTAATAGTTCTCCTCACATAAACAATTCTGACGCGGACACCGTGGGTGAGCCCGGTCAAGACAAAACTTGCAACAATGTACACGACCACGTGACACTTTTTTTCCAGTGATGCATAAGGTGTTCCTGCGTGTCACTGATTCTTACAATGACATCTATAAAGCACACAGGACTGAGATAGGATCAAACTGGAAATGGAATCTTGTTTCCATGGAAGTTTGCTCTCAAATTGTTAAAAGTGCCGAAGACACTGACATCCGGCGCTGTGAACCCTCCTTATGGCGGTAGGAAACTGCCCATCAGCAACCCCGCTGCCCCCACCAGGACTTCCTTGATCTCTACTAAAACATGAAACATTTGTGCAACAGAGAAGCAAGCAAGACTGGCAAAGAATTCAGTCAGGAAACCAACAGGGGATGGGAAACCTTCTCTATTTTCAACGTGATATTAAGCTGTAATTTTCAGAAGCCATCTGAGATAACATTTTTCCCCCTAAACCAATCCTAACATCTGAATCATAAAAGGTTTACTGGGGGGAAGGGGGACTATAACTGGCAAACAGGCATAGGCTCAAGCCCGTTTTGCGCCTCCCCGCATCCTGAAGAGCAAAGCCTGACCGCTGCATCCGGGCATTCAGCATTGTCCCCAGCCAGACCGCGGTCCCTGCTCCAACCTCATGATCCACGGTGTGATGGCACGCTAGCCCTCCTCCTTCCAAAGACCCTTCTTCCAGCTTCAATCGCAGCCTTGCGTCTCCCTAAACGCCCTTCGCTGTCCTCTGCCAACATCCACTCCTTCTTCAAGGCCGAGCTCCAGTATTCTCTCTGTCGTTAAGCCTTCCTGAAGTCCCTTCCCACAGCTGGAATTAATGAGCTCTGCCTCTGTGTTCAGCAGAATCATGAATTCACTTCTCTACTAACTTGCAGAGTCGAACTCTCCTCTGGGTCACAGGTCCTGCATCAGCCGTGACCCCTGACGCCAGGAAGCATGTCTTGTTTGTGTGGGGGTCTCGTGCCCCCAGGCCACAGCCCACAGGAGCACAGTGCGATGTGCTGGTGGGAAGCTGGCGCACACCCCTGAAAGCTAGGGGCCCACAGAGGGCCCGCAATGTGACACGTTACAGCCGGCATGCCCGATCGGGAGGCTGCGCTGATGGCCTTGTAGCCACGCTCCCGGGAAGGAGGGAGCCTCCGGCTGAACGGTGCCGGGCGGCCCGACATGCAACACCTGCACCAAACACGGGAGGCCTGCGGCAGTCTCTGCACCACGCACACTCACGATCTCGGGGAGGAGGGCGCCGCACAGAGGCTCACGCTGGGGGTGCCCTCCGGAGCAGGGAGCACTTGCGGGGGCCTGGGAGGCCAGCTTGCGAGGAGGAAGATGGGCAAGTATGCTCTCGTCACATGGGAGGATGTGAGTCTCTTGTGTGAGTAAGTGTGCAGGTGGGCAGGGGGTGAAGCCCATTCTGCTGAGCGCCACTGAGATGCAGCGGGCCCAGCTGGGCAGGAAGTCCCTCTTGTGCATGAGGGACCTTTCTGGCAGGGAGGGGACTCACAGAACGTGAGGGTCCCATCGGGCTTCACCATGTTGAGGCAGGACTTGGAATTTTGGGTACTACAATAGAGTCTAGCAAATTATTTTTTCTCTTGTTCTAAAGTTGTGTTCAGCTTCTAGGCAGGTGGTCTCTCTGGACCAATGTTTGCAGACACTGTTTAATACAAGTTTTAAGGGGCGCCTGGGTGGCTCAGTCCTTTAAGCATCTGACTCTGGATTCCGGTTAAGGTCATGATCTCGGGGTCCTGAGATGGTACCCCATGTTAGGCTGCCCACTCACTGGGAAGTCTGCTTGTCTCCCCTCCCTCTGTCTCTCCTCCTGCTCACTTTCTCTCTCTCTGAAATAATTATGTCTTTAAAAATAATAGAAATAAAAGTTTTGAAATGAATCAAAATCACGGGCACCTCTGAAGAGCCCCACCACTATGTCACGTGCTGGAGTTTCATTCCATTTGCTTTATTCCTCAGGGGCAACAGTAATTCGGAGAGGCGTCCACCCTTCCATCCCCAAATTGCCGCTGTTGCTGCACACGTCTCTGTGTTCGAGGAACGTACAGAAAAGCATAAGTCAATGAAAAATAGGGGTTCTGTGTCCAGCAGAGGTTTGCAGTAGAGGAGGAAGAGTAAAGTAAGTACCCAGTAATGGCGCATTCAGAGGAGCACAAGTCCACTGAGTCATGTAACATCCCAAGCGGCGGAGCTCCACGGCGTGGCAGAAAATACTCCATCTGTCGCCAATGCCGAATTTCATCTCTGCTTTCATAAATAAGTTATGCCTGTCATTTCTATTAGACACGGTTCTGACTTGAAATCATTCTTCGAGAACCCTGGGGCCTTTGCTCGGTTCCACTTCGGAGAGAGACATAATTCACCAGGAGAGGACAAGGGTCCATCAATAAAGCTTACAGAATGTTTCCGCATTTGGAAGTGCAAACATGCCTCCGTGCAAAATTCCTGGGGAAACAAGTCACTAGGGTGGATTTAATTCTTCCTTGTCTTCATTCGTGGCTGGGGGGATCTCATTAAGGACAGGAAAATGGTTTGGGGAATTTTTAAAGACATAAGAGTCTACAAACCATCTGTTTCCCTTAAGACTTGGATGCCACCGTGCCCTCCTAGTCTGTCCTGGCTTCGTGTGCAGGGTAAGGGTGAAGGGCAGGGGCGTGAGCTGGAGCTCTCTGACAAGAACATATAAATACATGAATATAAGATTCAGAATCTATGACTGTAAGACTATGATAAGATGTGGGATATGAGTTAGGTTTAGCTTACCGTGGATCTGCCAGAGTCTGGTAGAAAGGCATCAGCACTGGGGGCGTTCAGAGGGAACTGTGTGACGAAGGAGCGGAGGCCCAGCAGCGGCTCGGGGGACCACGGGAAGGGGTCCTGAGAGCAGCTGCAGCGAGTTCCCGCGACGATGCTTCGGCTGGATGAGAAAATGAGTCGCAACCCTGACGATGCGAGGGAGACTCTAACCCTACCCCCAGAGGGCACCGCACAAAGTGGACCTTCCCCGCCTCAACAGGAGAGGCTGACCACGGCTCCCCCGGGACGGGAGTGTGGGGGGAAGCTAGGCGCGTCGCGAGTCTGACTTGGGCCTGGATCCCACAGGCCAGCTTGCCGGTCACCTGTATACGTTCCTTGCTCAACACCTCTGAAACATCTTGGTCGGCGCAATGTGGCAGCAAGAGGTGCTGTAGAAGAGTCTACGCTTCTGCCTCAGTAGAACAATCAACACTCGGTACAGAGATACTATCTAGAGGTTACATTGTCGCAAAGACACTGCGATGTTACCTGGGTGACCCACGACCTGGGTGAAGTTTCTGAAAGTGGTGAAGGGGAGAGCCTTTCCTTGAGGCCTCTGATGGCCTGCGGGATACTGAACCAAGAGTCCCAAACAGATGGTAGACAGGCTCCCGTGAACAGTTTGCAGACCGTCTCTGAACGGCTGCAGCCTTGCCAGGGAAGGCCTCAAAGGAGAACGTTCACAATGCCAAGTAGAAAGGCAGTCCTGAAAACCGCAGTGGGTCTCAGGTTCCAGTGTCCACCGCGGTGTCAGGTTAAAACTACTGACCTATATACGTGGAAAACAGATTCATGACACTGACCGAACGAGGCAGCGTGGAAGGAGTTTTGGGTTTTGACATGTCTGACATCCTGAGCAATTAACACACGGGCCTGCCTGACGGACAACGAGCCCCAAGGCCGGAAAATCTAGTAGGACTAAAACCAGCTGGTCAACGGAGACCCCTCTGGTCGAATCACAGGTAGTTGTGAGTCTCTAGCCGAATGAAGGATGTGTTTGAAACTACGTAATTGTAGTTTTCCCTCTTGGTCAAAGTTGGATTTTCTTTTTCACCCTGAACTTTAAACAGATCAAATTCAAATGAAACCCTAATACAGTGCAGGCAAAAGCCCTTTAATGCACATAGTCTGGCTGGTCCCTGCACCGCCCCCCCACGAGACATAAAAAAGTAATGATATTTCTCAAAAAGAGGGAAAGCATGGATAAGTGGTTTTATTTTATTCACCAAACAACAATTAAATGTGGAGCGAAAATACACTTAAGTTTATCTTTACTCAGCAAAGATTTATTAATCATCCAGTACTGGGGATTCAGGGAACCTACTAAATTAGAGCTTTAAAAAAAGAAAAAAACATATTTAAGCAACCTCCGCAGCCCACGTGGGGCTCAAACACACGACCCCGATCAGGAGTCACACACTCTTCTGACTGAGCCAGCCAGGCGCCCTGAGGACCTACGACCTTAACATCAACGTTTTCTCACCTGAATTTGGAAACAATTAAGAGATAGAGAAGTCAGGCAATTGGAAATAAAAATATACAATGTGTGTCTGATAAAAGTTGGACTGAAAGATACAGGCTAGAAACGCAGAAACGGAATTTCATCGTAGTTAACCTCCCACACTAGATGTCCAATCGCCCTAGGAGGGACATGGCCCTGGGACCCTATGGTAGGAACAGGCAGACTAGAATGTCTGCTTTTGGGGGGAAGTGTGCCTCCAATAATGGAAGGGAAGGAGGAAGCAAATTATGAACAAAATACCAAAATTTTAAATAAAGGCAGGATTGCCCTTGGACTTGAGTGCTTATCCTACTCCTGGCTGTGGGCATAATAATGTGTTCAGTTCACACCGACAACTGTTAAAGTAACATCTGCAAAAGTGAGATACTTGTTCTGCATTCAGTTATCATTTCTATATGTCTTTACTCCCAACTTTTCTCCCAGATTACCGTTAATATCAGAGAGGACCCCCCGCGATGACACCGGGACCGCCTGGATCATCCAGGATCACCTCCTATATCCCGAGGTCCTTGACTTAATCACATCAGCAGTCTCTGGTCACGGAGGGTAACACACACACATGAATTCTGGGCCTCGGGACAGGGAGGGGCCGTTATTCTGAACACCGCAGCACAGCGATGGCTTGCAGGAAAATCTCTCGGTGCCCACTGTGCTGCTCTCAGTGACTTGACCGCATGGTGCCAGACAGGTAGCCTTCTCTCTGTCTGTGACGATGATCAATGGGTCTGGCATGGCAGGTGTGTCTCATGTGTAAGAGAAGCAAGGTTTGTAAAGGAGGGAAGCTAGTCTGGGGGAAATGTCTGCCCATTTTCCAGCACATACACATGAAAGACACTGGCTAGACATTTTCCTAGATTTGACCCAACCCGAGGAATTTAAATCATATCCTACTGAGTTCCAATACCATTTTGTGAGCTTAAACGATCTTCAAAGCCGAAGCCAACCTAGGCCGCATATTGCTAAGAGATTTTAAGAGCTCAAATATATGAATCCTAGAGAATTGCCTGCCACCTTCTGCTCACGTGATGGCAGTAAGAAAACCAAAAATGCAACAGAACTGGTCGCAGCCACTCCCCTTCTCCCTACATCAGCTTTGGACTCACAGTTTTTAATGTGTGCTCATGCCCCCGGCCCCCACACACATGGAACTTACAGGCAGCTTACAGTCCGGCCATGAAACCATGAAACCCAGACTATAAAACAAATTAATAAAAAAAAAAAAAAAGTAAACGATTGCCAATTCCTGTCCCAAAATATTTGAAAATGCTGAATATGAAAGCGCTGAAATCAAGTCCCTTCCTCAGCTGATGCCTTACGAGTCCGTCAGCCGCTCCGCGCTGTGAGGGCCTTGGGGTCCAGGGCCTCTGTGAATCTATGTCAGCCGCAACCCCCGCCCCCGCTGTGAGGGCCTTGGGGTCCAGGGCCTC
>PITA01034281.1:0-11802 GCA_004023965.1 Spilogale gracilis | reverse complement strand
AAAAGGCCCCTTGTGGTTTGCTAGGCTCTTCCAATGTCAATGCCTCCATTTCTGTCCTCTGCAGAAGCTCGTATCATCTGGAGAACTTGAAGTGACGCCACTCAGGACATTTGGGGGGGTGACATAAAGCAAGCCAGCAGGCTTTCATCATGCAGGGCTGCTGGCCCCCAGCCCCACTGGTGACATGCTGAAGCCAGGGGAACCCCACCGCCTACCTCGCTCAGCTTCACCCAACAGGGGCCTTGCAATTTTGCGGGAGCAGCAGCTTCTGCCTTTCCAAAGCCGGGTGTTGCCAAGTAGAGGACAGCAAATCAGGGGCAACTGGGAGAACAGGAACCCACGGTCGTAACAATGAAAACTGAAGGCCTCTGAAAGGAAAGAGGGACTAGGGAAAGAAAAAAGACCCCAGACTGTGGAATGTGGGAGAAGACTGGAGTGTTTGCAAAGAGGGCTTTCAAGGGCATTAAAGATGATGAGTCAGCAACCCCCCCCCCCCAAAACAGAATCGCTTGCGCCTCTCTGCCACCTTGTGGCCACTTGATCACTTCCTGTCAAATGGTCCACCTTCTCACTCCCTTGATATTCTGGACATTGCCTATTACCCGGCACCTTGGAAAGTGACTTGTGTTGTGCCCACAAGCAGTGTGTAATTTCAGTGGTGGATGTCAGGACACTGATTTCTTCACCCACACTGTCCTTGGCAGCGCTGAAGGATCTGATCGCAGAATACTGGCACCTATGGGGGAGAGCAGTGGGGAACAGATGGGGAACTCCTGCATCCCCTCGCTGCTGCTGCTAAGAGGGTCATCAAGGACCACCTGTGGGGGAATTTCCAGCTTTGTGATGACGATTTATATCCACAGAAATGAAAACAGATTCTGATGTTTTCCCTATAGTTGAAGGAAAAGCTTGCTGGACACCAAGGACATCTTTTAGCAAGAAAGTGATGAGAGAAAAACCTCTCTAAAAGCCTGGCAGATACATGGGAAGACGTTTCAGAACTTTCTCAGTCAATATGACTTCATGTAAACTTTGTTCACACTCCAAGCCTGTTTTCTGCCCGTTATGCCCTCCACTGTACATGTGCTTTGTGAATGTAGCCTAGAAGAAAACCATCCCTGAGATAGCGGTCAATGCCCCTACTCCCTGCATTCCTTTCTGAGAAAACTCGCAACTTCTGCCTTTATGCTAATCTATAACCTTTGGAGCTTTTACAAGATGTAAAAAGTATACATAGCCCTCTAAAAACTCTTCTTTCTCCAGACCACTTTCTTCCTATGAAGAGTGTGTTTCCTGGGCAGCAGTCCTAACTTGGGCTTAAATAAAACTCTCTTTCTTACTTTTTTAAAAAAGATTTTATTTATTTATTTGACAGAGAGATCACAAGTAGGCAGAGAGAGAGGAGGAAGCAGGCTCCCTGCCAAGCAGAGAGCCTGATGATGTGGGCCTTGATCCCAGGACCCTGAGATCATGACCTAAGCCAAAGGCAGAGGCTGTAACCCACTGAGCCATCCAGGCGCCCTCTTTCTTAATTTTAAAGATTCGAAAAGGTTTGATGATTCAGTGTCAACAAAAGGAAGAAGTAATGAGAAGTAGCCATACCTTACTGTCTGTACCCAAAGACTGATTCAGAGATGTGCACACTGCTGTGGGTTAGGGATCATGGCTTGGTAAGAGTAATACTTAGTAAGAGTGATACTTCCTACATATATAGCACTTTCAATGCCAGGCCCTATTTTAAACATTTTGTATTATTGACCTATTTATTTAAGATTTTATTTATTTATTTGACAGAGACAGAGTGAGAGAGGGAACACAGCAGGAGGCGTGGGAGAGGGAGAAGCAGGCTTCCTACTGAGCAAGGAGCCCAATGTGGGGCTCAGTCCCATGACCCTGGGATCATGACCTAAGCCGAACGCAGATGCTTATGACTGAGCCACGCAGGCGCTCTTTATTGACCCGTTTAATCTTCACAGCAACTCTGTGAACTTGGTTCCATTCTAGTTCCTTTTACAGACAAGGAAACTGAGACTGAGTAACTTGCTTGGGGTTGCCCAGATAGTAGGTGCCAGAGTGGGACTGAAATACAGGACCTTGTGCTCATGAGCCCCAGCATGCACGGTTTCCCTTGCCCCTGCATTCTGTTGAGGACACAGAGTGCAGATCTGAGAACCAGACTGCTGTTCGCAGCACTCTTCGCTCTGCTATCCAGTTTCAGAGCTTTGTGAAGAACAGGATGCTAGACTCCTAATGAAGACAGGTCTGAGCCTCTAAACATCCAAAAACGAAACAAGAGGAATTCCTAAGGAGCAAATGGAGAAGTAACTGGGCGGAACTGCTCAAGGAAGTGAAAAGTTACAGTAACACTGGTTTCACAGGACAAACTGGGAAGGTGAGACATTGGTATAACTCCATAATGGCAAAGAGAGACCTTTCTCTTCCCTAATAACGTTCCTAGAAAAGTAAGTCTATATATAGTAAGCTCAGAATTACAATGGCCTCTGTGGAAATCAGAGACAAACTTGGAAAAGAAGTTAAGAACAGTACAGTGATGTGAGCCATGGGATGTGACTTTGGTGAAACAGATGCAAAGCCTCTGGGAGAACAGGACATCCAGCCAGACATTGTCAGAAGAGAAGGGACTGAGGGAGCACGGTGATTTGCAAAGTACAATGATGTCACAAACACAGGCCTTTTAAAAAAACCATCACTGTGTTCCTCTCAGAACAGAATGCTTTCAGAAAAAAGACAAGGTCTGCACAGCTAAGAGCACAATGCCACGTGTTAGGTGCATTTGACAAAAGAAACTGAATCTAACATAATTCTGATAAAGGATTGACCATATTCTCAGATTGTTCTGCTGAAGCTTCTTGAGGACAGTTTATCTTACACACTCAGAGTGTTGATGGATAAGAATTCCTTCCTAAGCATCCAGGCATCTTGGTGTCCTGTACCCAGTTGAGCCTGAGTCTAATCAACCCTGAGCCTGACAAATATATGTTCTAGATTTCCAGGGGCAGTATTAATTTAAATCAGCCTCACCTTTCTCCACAAGTATGCAGCTTTTCATCTTCATTATCATCATTTAAAAAATTTTCCATGTAGCCTGAGGGTGGGCCAGAAAACAGTCATCTATGCACAGAACAGCAGCTTCGAAAATTTTCATTTCTATTTTTTTCACGGACTCAGCTGTTTCTTTCTTCCTTCAGACTTTTCAAATATTTCCCTCTTCTTTCTCCTTTGTTCTCCCCCATAATCTTTGTCCAACCTTTCTTCCTGAAACCCTATTCCTTTTAGGAAGTCTCACGGGTCTGCAGAATACCAATCACTCCAGTGCACTGACTTCTTTGCTGACAGTATTTTCTTCCCCTGAAAAACCAACAAGTACTTTCTCCTTCAACTCAGAACCTTACTTCACCTGCATGCCCAAATCTTCTCTGAATCCACACAATTACAAACTTTCATTTGACCTACAGCAACTGTCCCCTCTCAGGAACAACTGTTATAATAGTAATAATTAATTATTGGGTTGTTCTGTTTACCTATCTCAGGGAGCAAGCCCTAGATGCGGCGATCCGGGCACTTCAAGTAGCCTGCTCCTTAAATGCTGGCAGTACGCGATCTCAGCCAGGAGTGGGCTCCGCGGGCCCTTCCCACATCCCAGCATCCGCCCAGAGGGCTCTCACGTGCTTGGGTTCCCTTGAAGTCGCTCTCCGCGCCCCACACGAACCCCTGACTGAGGACCCGTCCCCTAACTGGAACTCCGGGTATCGACCGCTAAGCCCCCTTCCACCACCGCCAGAAAAGCCCTCGCACCTGAGTCCCGCCTCTGGTTTTCCCCAACCCCGCCCCCCGGGAGTCTGACCACTCAGCTTCGGGCTCTACATAGCAGCGCCTGATTGGTGGAGCGTGGAGAACGCGTCAGAGGGCGCTGAGCTCATTGGACGGCCTTTCGGCGCGTCTATAAAAGGGACGTGGAGGCGCGCAGGTAAGCTTCCGGGAGGGCATGGCCGCGGCTGGCATAGGCAGTGGTTGGGTCTGTGCGTCGTGCTGCCCCTGTGGCCCCGGGCACCTCTGCGCGGGGCGGACTGGCTAGCGGGGACCGCGCTGAGCCCCGCGGCTTGGAGCCCGGGCTTCAGACCCAAGTCCTTACCGTCTTTCAGACAAGGGGAGGCGACGTCTCCGGTCCGCGAGGGGAGCTCTGCGGCTTAGCCTTTATCCTTGAAGTAGTTCCTCCTATTTGTCAGCCTTAAAGCGAACATCCAGTCGCCTTGACGTGGGCCTGAGAAATAATTGTAACTTATGGGTCGTTGTAATTGTTTAAGGAAACTCTGGAGACGTTGGCGGCCAGCCCTCTTCTCACTTCCCTACCTTTCCCGCGAGCAAAACGCCTTCCCGGCTTGTAACTCCGATGCTTGCTAGACGTCGGTCTTGTTCGTGGCGTGCGGGGGGCGCGTTTCCGCTCTCCAGGAGAGCTCACCTCCCGAACCCCGGCCACTCTCTGCAACCTTCAGATGTGTCAGCGGACGCGGAAAGAGTAGAGGGATGTACCGAAGCCACGCGGTGGGACCGGGGCTGGCCACCCCCCAGGGACCTTACCCAGCGGCTCATGCCTAGTGGCCTTGGTTATAGATAACACAACTGGTTTTTCTTCTTAGAGGGTGGAGGGTACTGATGATTAAGAACGGGGAATAAGGGGAAAGGGGAAACATGTGCGGGACATTCTTGGATATCCTCAATGTAGACAAATGTACCTTTCCCAAGAGTGGTTTTAATTTTATATTTATGTAATTTTTTTAAATTAAGATTTTGGTTTTTTTAAGAGCAGCTTTAGGTTCACAGCAAAATTCAGGTGCAGAGATTCCCCATGTGCCCTTGCCTTCACCCATGCATAGCCTCCCCCATTAGCAACATTCTTCACCAGTGTGGTACATTTGTTACAGTTGATAGAGCCCTATTGACATGACAGGGCATCATTATCTGAAGTCCGTAATTTACATTACCCTTCACTCCTGGTGTTGTGCACTCTCTGGGTTTGCGTAAATTATTTATGTATTTAGCAAATAACCAAAGCTTTTGGATCTAAGTTTGTGAAGTAAGCAGGTTAGTACCGGTTGGCCCTAGTTTGAAATTTAAAAGGGAGAAGAAGAAATAAGATTATTAAGTAATGTACTGGTTTTCTTATGTACTTAAAAAAAAAGATTTTATTTATTTGATGGAGGGAGACAGAGAGCACAAGCAGGGAGAGTGGCAGGCAGAGGGAGAGGGAGAAGCAGGCTCTTCGCTGAGCAAGGAGCCCGATGTAGGGCTCTATCCCAGGACTCTGGGATCATGACCTGAGCTGAAGGCAGCCGCTTAACTGACTGAGCCACCCAGGTACCCCTCTTAGGTACTTTTGAAGGCAGTTACAAGACTAATTCTGTAAACATTCTGAGCCATGTGGTAGAGCCACTTCAAAGTGGAGATATATATATATATATATACAAAACAAAACAAAAAAACCCCAAAGTGGATATATAGCTCCCCATGGGGATGCCTTTCTGTTAATCAAAATAGTCCATTTTTCCTTCTCTCTCTCTCTCTCTTCCATCTTTGTTTCATTTTCACAAAGGATTTAGGGACGTGGCTTAATAGACTAATGTCAAAGATAGTTTGAAATATGGAAGTATATAAATGTGAAAATATGTTAAGTGTGGAGTTCATTACTATTATTTTAGGCTTGCTAAATTCATTACCAAGGTTCCGAATGATGATCAACTACATCCTGTAATACTCAGATTAAAATAGGGTATAGGCATGTTACTGAAAAATTATGTAGACCCAAATTGAAAGTGTTGAACAGAATATTTTCCTGTTGATTTTGGATTGTCATTTAGGACTACTTTTAAAAAAAGCTTTGTTTCTGTTACTTCAAAATTAATAGGGATTCCTAGTTTTCTCTAAATTTTTCTAGCACCTATGTTGTTAATGAAATGTATACCTTGACCCACATGAGATTGCCAAGATTTTGGCCTTATTTGGTCAAAACAGTCAAAACTTGGAAATTTTGTGTGGTTCAAATGGGAAATTTTTTACTGAAAAATAGTTTGAAGTTTATCTTTTTTTGATATGTGATTACCTCCTAATGCATTGATTTTATAAGTTAAGATTTTATATATTGGGTTTACTTACAGAAGGATCCATTTAAAATCTACCAGACTTTTCTGTTTTGCACATGTGTGGTATGATATCCTGAATAGAAATTCAGGAATTTAAGGGCAACTAGAAACCTTTCAGCACATGTCTTTCACAGCATTAACCACAATCCTCCCTGACAAGTTGGAGGTTACTGACTTTGAAACATAGCCAGTTGCTGAGAACCCAGTGTATATTCTTTCCATGACCCTTAAAAACTGGCCTGTTTCCTATTAATGATTTTTTTTGTTTTGTTTAAGGCATGCTATGGTCCAGTTTCGTGGTTAATTTCCAGATCTTCTGCCATTCTTCTTGTACAACTCATTTTCTTTGTGGTGGGTCTCACCAAAAGATACCGTGTATGGAAAAGGGCTTCTGGAAATTATCATGTTTCAGCAACAAAATTGTTTAAACATCTGACTATCATTTACAACCAACATCTCTGGTCTCATCCATGGAAAATATCACACATAGCAGAGAAAATTGAGGCGAGCTGGCAGAAGATATCTGTTGAGTTTGCATCGTGCACTGTTCAAATGGGCTCCTAGGAGACCTCAGGCCAAGGTTATTTTTATTTCAATTTAACTTGTTGGGTGTGTTCCTTTCTGTGGAGAGTGGAGGATCAGAGTCTGGTTTTGAAGGTAAACTTGAGAAATCAATGAGTCCAGACTCCTCCTGTCTGGAAACTCGGCATCACGATGGACATGGAGCCTGGCTCCCAGGCGAGAGGAGCCTTGTCAACATTCTTGGGCAGGCAGGGGGCATTCCTTTTGCCCCTTACCCTTGCTGATGTGTTCTAGTCCCAAGTGACCATTGTTCTGAGGGCCCTGCAGAGGAGGCAACTTCTAGTGGTTTGGACCAGTGGTTTGTCACCCGGGGAGTCACCGACTGAACCGTCCTATAAATTCTTGGTTATGAACTGTGAATATGTCTTATTTTTAGGTGTTCATTGGCTTGTGAATTTCTCTAAGGCCATTTTTCCAGGGTTGTTTTTGATGAGATAAGAAAAACCTGTAAGAAACCCTAGTTAGCCTGGAAGGAGCCTTAGAAGCTGAATTGCTTTAATCTTAAGGTATGACCAGTCTTGCTCACTATAAGATTTCCCTCTACTTTAAAGGCGTGAAACTCCTGGTTAATAATTATAGCTGTCTTAATTGAACATTGGGTGGTAGTTTTCTATCAGCTGAGGACGAAATAGATTTTGGTTTCATGCCCTTATCTTGTACTAATTAATGCATGAAATGTTTTTATTTGCAAAATCGTATTTGTGTGTCTTTAAACGAGTGCCAGCCAATAGAAATGTCAGGCTTTCCACAGAGGTAATTAAAAAATTTCCAGTAGCTCCATCAAAAAGTCAAAAGAAACAGGTGAAATTAATTTTAATAACTAACCTAACAGATCAAAAATATTATCATGTTACCATGTAATCAATATAAAAATCTTTGGTGAGGAATATTTTTATTTTTGTATGAAGTGTTAGGAATCTGGTGTGTATTTTACCTCTCCAGTACCTATTGATTTGGACTAGCCACATTTCAAATGCTCTGATGCCACATTTGGCTAGTGACTGTTGAACTGGACAGCAGAGCTTTAAACTGTTATCTGTAGTTAGGCAAAAGATTTCATAGGGGAGAGAGAAATGGGGCAGAGAAGAGAGGGGGGAAAAGAGCCCCTCTGGATACAGAGAATCCATGGCACCAGATTTCCCAGAGTGTGCATTCCTTTGTTGGACATTTAACCTTTAAACCGATAACATTGACTTTGCTCAACACCCCAGCAGGAGACTGTGATTAAAACAAGAAAACAATCTTTTAGACTCAGTGTCTGACCTGAACAATTTGAGCAGTCAGAACAGGTGGCTTTGGTCTGAGGTAATCAGAAGGGACTTTGGGAATGAAACAGACAGAACTGAGGTCAGACCAGCCCTGCTCTGTCTGACCTGTGAGTTTTTGCCAATCTGTAGCTTCGTTGGCCTTTACCCGCTCTAATAATGGGCATAAAAACGCTAGTCTTGGAGAGTTTTACTGGGGATTAAATTAGATTCCTATGTGAATGTGCTTCATTCAGTCAGTGTGCGGTGTGCCTACCAGGGTTACCTGCCTTTTTCTCTATTTTTTTCATCAGGGCCCTTTCACCTTTCTCCCTCTTCAGTCCCTTTTTGAAATTCTAAAATGATTTCCTTCTCAGCATTCCCAGAACCTCAGTTTCTTCTGTAATTGCGATTATGTTATAAATATAAAAAATTTATTGTTGGAGCACTCGCAGAAAGCCCATTCCAAAGCCACTCGAGATGCCCCATTGGATCCCTCGACTCCACGGAAAGACCAGGAGTACTTTTATTTTTGGCCGATGGGTGGCAGCATTGTCTAAGTCATGGATCTTTGAGCCTCTGGTTCTTCAGGGTTTTCCTTTTCTGTGATTCATTCTCTCAACCTGGAAGAGGACTTTTCATCAAAAAGTCTAGGACTCTGGAGTACAGTGTCACCTCCAGAGTGCTAGGGGAAGCCCAGCGTACAAAGAGGCTGTCCATTCAGACACTGAGGGAGACTGCTCAGGCCCAGGGTCCGGGTGTCTCTTGGGGGTGGGTTGGGGCAGGAACCCAAGAAGGTGATGGCAAGATAAAATGCTTTCCAGCAGGTGATTCCTGAAGGTCAAGGCAAGGGCATTGAGAGGGTAGAGACATTGACCCTATGAGGCTGCAGAAAACCCCCAAAAGCCTCTACAGATAGAGGCTGCCCATAGACATCCAAGACTGGTCTTGTAGGTTCACTGTGGGAAGTGACTTTATTTTCATCCCCTTATTAGTAGGACCAGTCATCTTTGAATTAAGAGGCTGTGCCTTAAAAATATTCTGTTGTTTTTTTTCTTTTAATATCTTGTCACCTGGAATTTACTGTATGCCACCCTTCCCCTCACCCCCAACACCCAGTGCGATGGCAATTAGGCTTTCTGAATGCTAATCTTTAGGTACCACGTTTACTCAACTATTTGAGTTAAAGGAAGTCTAATCATATTTGTGGACTTAAACTTCCTTCAGGCTTTCCTTTACATTTCCTATTTTTGTCAGGTGCCTGATTTGGTATATATCAAGAGATCAACATCTGGAAAATGCAGAAAATCACCAAAAAGAAAATAAAAACCACCTATTAGCTTTAAAAAAATATTTGTCTTGGATAATAGGCTAGAAGATGATTGGTTATTGTTACAGGGGCATGGACTAAACCAGAAAAACTTTGAACTGAAGGCAAGCTACTGAATTTTATGATTAACCACATGGACGAAAAGGAGGGGGGAACATGAAGCATCTAGGATTGTCTTGCTTTGTCGGATTACTCAGTTATTCGTCTATATAGGAAATCATTTAAGGACCTTCTCTGTGCTATGTACTGTGCTAGATTCAAGAGAGGGGGAGTCAAGCAATGAGTTAGGTAACAGTTTTTGCCTCTAAGTTCCTTACAATTTACTAGAGAAGAGAGACATGCAAGTCAAAATCCCTGTATGGAACATAGCACAACAGGGGTGCACACTTTGTTATAGAAGCAGAGAGAAAGGCATCCGACCATACTGTGGAGCCAGGGAAGGCTTCCCAGGGAAGTGACACAAGCTGAGTGTTTAAAAGCAAATAGGAATTATCCAAGTTCGGCATGGGCTTTTGGAAGAAGGACACTCCAGGCAGAGGAAAGAAATGGGTAAAGGTGTTTATATTAGATTACTTGGGGTGCCTGGGTGGCTCAGTCGTTAAACGTCTGCCTTTGGTTCAGGTCATGATTCCAGAGTCCCATGATCGAGCCCCACATCGAGCCCCACATAGGGCTTCCTGCTCAGCGGGAAGTCTGCTTCTTCCTCTCTCATTCGTCCTGTTTGTGTTCCTTCTCTAGCTGTGTTTCTCTCTGTCAAATAAATAAATAAATAAATAAATAAACAAACAAATAAATAAACAAACAAACACAATCTTTAAAAAAGCGGGGGGGGGGGGCGCCTGGGTGGCGCCTGGGTGGCTCAGTAGGTTAAAGCCTCTGCCTTCAGCTCCGGTCATGATCTCAGGGTCCTGGGATCGAGGCCCGCATCGGGCTCTCTGCTCGGCAGGGAGCCTGCTTCCTCCTCTCTCTCTGCCTGCCTCTTTGCCTACTTGTAATCTCTCTCTGTGTCAAATAAATAAATAAATAAAATCTTAAAAAAACAAAGGTTGTGAGCATGAAGTTGGGGCAGAGGCATAAGCATATGGGGCACGAGAGGGAGTAGTGGGAAATGAGCTTGGAAAGGGGAGTGGGGGCAAGATAAGAATGGGTGTTCTATGCCTTTTTTAAATCACTTGGAATTCTATCTTATAGGATTTGATAAGAAATAGATGTGGGGGGTGGGGGATGGGAGAGATATGGGACGTTAGGCTTCTAATCTGGATGATTGGATGAATGTTTGTAACAAAGGGTTGTGGGAGGTGAGAAAATGGTGAGTTCACTTTGGGACTTCTGGGACTCCTTCCCATGTGGCAACTGACTATTTGGACCTGGACATCAGGAGAGATACTAGATTTCCAGTTACCAATTTGGTTGATAATAATTACCATGTACTCAGGACTTGTCTGAATAATAAGTCCCAGCAAATGGTAATTATCTGTGTCAGATTGTATATGATCTGTATTCTGTATTTTCTGAATACAGATAATATAGAATTTGGCACAATAATACAGAATGTGCTAGATTCTATATTAATCCTCACCTTAGATCCTCTTCATAACCCTCTAACCCCATGTCACACATGAGGAAGATCAAGATACATGACTTATCCAACATGATGTGTCCAGCAAGGGGTGGAGCTGGGATTTGAGACCAGGCTGATTTCAGAGCCTGTGCTCCCCGACCCCTGCCTTCTCCAGGAGCCACCTGCATGGAGGTGAAGTTAAGCAACAGGCTGACAAACCTCTCAGGGACAGGATGTAGAGGGAGGAAAGGACCAAGGCTGGAGCTCTGTGGAAAATGCTTGTGGGACAAGTAGTGTTAGAGGAGCTCTTGGAGCCTAGGTTGGAGGTGCCACAGAGGAAGGAGGAAAACAAGGAAAGGGTATTGTCCAGAAACCCAAGAGGAGAATTTCAAGGGGAGAGGAGTCACCAATAGCAAAAAGGAAGACGAAGTAGCAGGATGGCATGAGACCTTTAGGTTTTCTCCTTTGTGTCTTCCTGGCACCAGCCCCGCATTGCCAGCTGATAACCAAACATAAACATCTAGGGGTTCCACAGGCTTTGTCACCCCTAAGTTCTGTTTCTGTTGATGATATGACTGTCTCCTCAGACATCCAGAATGCACACTTCGGGATGATCTTTGATGTCTGTGTCCCATATGACCACAAATGACCAAATCCTGTGGACCCTAATATTTATGTACCCTTTCCTCTTCATCTCGTCTCTGAAACCCCGGACCTTTGTTTTTTACCTACATCATCATATTTCTATCCTGACTTGTCTTCTTGCCTCTGGTTACATTTTCTTCTAATCTACCTTCTGAAGTTTCACCATGCCATTCCTGAGCTCAGAAAACTTCAGTGGCTTTTCATTATTTACAATATAAATTCCAAATTCTTATTGAAGGCCATCTATGAAATAGTTACAGCTTATTTTTCCAACCCCCCCCC
>PITA01034280.1:0-11788 GCA_004023965.1 Spilogale gracilis | reverse complement strand
GAAAAGTTTTATTTCTTGCTAAAGCACCTGTGTTATATCACCATCTACTGCAGACTAGTCACTGGAAAACATGGCCATTGCCTCACTTTGTCTTACCTTTTCTAAGCTGCGTTGAAGAGCCCTGTACTTGGCTTGCATTCAAATAATATAGTTCAATATGATCTTTTATATTGAAATTGAGGCCCATCTTTCTACCTTTTATGTATTGTTTACAAAGGCTGTTTTTATTGCCTTCCTTGAATAAGTATTCAACTTCATAAAAGGTCCGGTTGATGAGCATATAAGTTAGGAACCTACACTCACACAGAAGCACCTGTTATTTCCAGAAGAAATACTTAAACTCACCTTCAGAGTTCTCAGCTTAAGCAGAGTCAAAGGTAAAATGTGCTTTGATTTTAGATCAAATAACGCCCAAGCAAAGGACTAAGACTCACATTCAGACATCTTTGTAACTTGAACAACGCTTTCATAATTGAGAAAAATCATTACCCAACACCTAAACACCAACTCAGTCCTATAAGGATGTGGGAAATCACTACTGACTAGATGTTGTTGCCTGTTTTCGGGAAAGAGGTAAGGGGAGAGAAAACAGAAAAAGCCTGATCCAAAGTGTCTCCTTAACAGCCGTTTCTGACATTACCTTTCCTTTCTAACTTCCCTAAAGCATCCAGTATTGGGGTCAAAATACCATGCTCCTTATTTTCTTATTCGGTAAAGATAATCAATTTATTTGTTTATCGTAAAGACATGGTTGATACTTAGCTGGTAGCATCGCCACAATCCTCCAGGGGAAGGAGCACCGGTGTCCAGATCGGGGTGTGACAAGGAGGACTGGGGTCCTGGATCAGTTGGCAGTGAGAAATGGTAGCACAGGGAGTGGGCCAAGTAAGGGGGACAAAGGGAAAGTGGCAACCACAGGTTAATTTATTATTTTCCAAGAGCTAGTCTGTTTCATGAGACGTCCTAACAGAAAGCTCCATTTCTTTGAAACAGCTTCCATTTCACTGTGCTGTCATTCCATGGCAGTCCCGCTCCCTATATTGAGTTATAATTTATCTACTGAACAGCATATATTGCCTCCCTTAGACTCAGAATCCTCAAGGCTAGAGATCACATTTTAGTATTTCTGCATATCCAGGGCCCCAGACAGTGTCTACACATAATCGTTCCCTAATAAATGTCTGTGGAATAATCATCACAAATCGGTTGTGAGTTGACAAAGATGTAGGTTAGAGAGGAATATTACCCCCTACCTGGGGGGGGGCAGGAGAGGGCTTCTCTGAATGAATAGATGATGTGTAGGTTCCTAAGCTTCCTTGGAAACGCTATCCCAAAAGTATATTAAAATTCCTCTGTAATCGTGTTTACATTTGAATTCGCCCAGCCAGAACGTAAAGGTGATTTACTCAGCAAGATAGTGACATTTAATCCTGTTCTATGTTTTCACAAATGCAGGATTAGGGGAAAATAAATGGTGGAATTAGGACTGCATTTGTATACACGGGCTATACTCCCTTTTCCCTGAGCTACCCCACTCAGCTGAGGAAGACCTTCAACAGAGGGGAGGCACAACCACCACACAACAACCTTTTAAGCGTCTTTGAAAAATTAACAGAAACAGAACATCTTATTTTAGATTAGTAGGATACAATCATCTCTTGAAGTCCTTTGGGAAAACACTTCCCCATTCGCTTACTTCTGGGGTTGACACTGAATTCTACCACCACAGGTAAATTTCTAGAAAGGCCTCTTCTCTTATATGCTTCTATGCACCAGCAGGACAAGTGGACACAATGGGAATGGAGGGTCACTCAGGCTGCTGTAACAAGATACCATGGACCAGGTGGCTTAAAAGGATGGAAATTAATTTTCTTATGGTTCCAGAAGCTGAAAGGTTGGGAGTCCAAGATTAAAGTGCCTGGTGAGCGCTCCTGTCTCCTGGTTTATAGATGGTTCTCTCTGTGTCCTCAAGTGGAAAAGAGAAAGGAGAGGGAGAGAGACAGAGAGAGAGAACTCTCTGGTGTTTTATCTTGTAAAAACACCAATCCTATCAGGAAGGCCCCAACAGATGATTTCATCTCATCCTGATTATGTCCCAAACACCCTATCTCCAAATACCATCATACTGGGGATTAGGGTTTCAACATCTATCTTTTGGGAGACAAAAATATTCAATCCATAACACCCTCATATGATGATGTTATGGGTATCTGCATTAGGGAAGAGTGGATTTTCCCTGTGGAGACCAAATCCCTGTATCTGCATACCTGCTTTCGGCTGAACCTGAGCTTAAAAAACCATGACCCCTGAGCTCAGCCCAGGATGACTTAAATCATTTAAACATGAATATAGAATGAGGAAACAGGTGCAAGAATGTTGAAGGCAGCATGTATCAAAATGTGTGCCATGAAATACTAGTTCTGGGGTCACTCCTGAGGCTTCTAGGTCAATGACATTGGGCCATTGTCCAGGGATCGTGAGCATAAGTAAGTCCCTGAGATGCCAGGCACTAAAGAAGGCTGTTGAATTCTAAAGACCCTGATGTATTGTAATATATCTGACTATAAGAGGCCTTTTCTCTCTATACATGAATATCCCACAGAACTAGTATCCTACAGAGCTCTCGGAAAATGTTTACCTGAGAAATAGTCTTTGAGTCCTGTTGCTAAATTGTGACTACTGATAAGATAAGAACTGAAAAAAGTGTCCATCCCAGGGACTTGTCCACGAAGCACAATGTACCTTTTTAACAGGAGACTGGGAGTCCAGTGATGGTATGCATAAGGGTTACCCTGAGTCTGGGACAATAAAAAGTCCCATGTTCTTTAAAAAGTACGCTCATTGGGGTGCCTGGATGACTTTTTAAAATCTTTTTTTTTAAGATTTATTTATGTATTTATTTGTTTGTTTGAAAGAGAGAGAATGAGCACGTGTCTGTGTGTGCACATGCGCAAGTTGGGGGTGGGGAACAGAGGGAGAAAATCTTCAAGCAGACTCCCTGCTGAGCACAGAGCCCCATGGTGATCTCAGTCTTACAACCCTTGAGATCATGACTGAAACCAAACCCAAGAGTTCCACACTCCACCAACTGAGCTACCCAGCCACCCCCATAATAAATCTTAAAAAAAAAAAAAGGTATGTTTATTTTCTCACCATCTGTTCTAGATGCTACAAGAATCCATCCCTATGGCTAGAGATTTCATTCATTGAACAAACCGGAACTGAATAACATTAATGATGTGCCAGATCTTGAGTTGAGGACTGAAAATATAGAACCGCGACCAGGTGTGTACATAGGTTCCTATACAGACATTTCTGCCTAATGGAAAGACAAGAGTTCCTTGAACTACAAAGTGTCGATCAGTATTATCTGATAAGACTCACACAAGAGGAATTAGCCTCCATAGGCCTATATCTGTTAAAGAAATTGAATCATTAATAATCTCCCAAAATAGAAAGCTCCAGGCCCAGGCAGACTCAGTGGTAAGCTCTAATAAGTATTTAAAAAGGAAATTATTCCAATTCTCTTCAATCCCTTTCAGGAGATAGAATCAGAGGGAATACTTTCAACCTTGTTCTATGAGACTAGCATTACCTTAATACTAAAAGCAGCCAAAGACATTACAATGAAAGAAAATTACAGACCAATATCTCTCAGGAATACAGATGAAAAAGTTACCAACAAACTTCAGAAATGTATAGAATGTATTATGAACCATTAACAAGTGAGATTTTTTTCCCCATGTATGCAAGGCTGGTTCAACATCTGAAAATCAATTAATGTGATCTATCACATGAACAAGATAAAGAAAAATAACATGGTCATATCCATAATGCAGAAAAGGCAGTTGACAAAATCTAGCACCCATTCATGATAAAAAATCTCCATTAAATCAAAACAAAAAATGAGAACTCCCTCAACTTGAGAAAGCATATCCATAAAAACTGTAGAACAGACACTATACTTAATGGTTAGAAACGAGAAGTTTCCTCAGTGAGATCAGGAACAAGGCAAGGATGTATCCCTCTCACCACTGCTTTTCAGCATCATTCTGGAAGTTCTCACTAATGCAATAAAACAAGAAAAGAAAATATATACAGAATGGGAAAGAAGAAATAAAACTGTTTTGTTCACAGATAACATGATCATGCATGTGGAGAATCAAAAAGTATGGACCCAAAAAAATGGAATTAATAAATGATTTCAGCAAGACTACAGGATACAAGGTTAATATACAAAAGGCAATTATTCTCCTATATATCAGCAATCAAAAAAATGAGTTAAAACAAAAAATACAGTATATTTACATTCACAGCTCCCCAAAATGAAATATTTATCTACAAATCTATCAAAATATGTACAGGATCTATATGAGGAATGTTGGGATCTCCTGGCGCCCGCTACTTTGGGCCATTAGCCCTCTTGGGCCTCTCTGGAATACTTCCGCATCGGTGACCTAGCTGAATCTTCACCTGCACTGCCTGCGCAGGTGGACTGGCCAACTTAGCCCCACCCTGCAGTCCAGCCTGAAATCTGCCCAAGGCCTTAGTGATAGCCCTGTAATGAGTCCCTATTGGCCCCTGCTACTTCCTTCTTTGACTCCCTCCTTTCCTCTCTGTATAACTGTGTCTCTGGTACAATAAAGCTGAGATTCTTGCACCTTCACAGCTGACTCAACTCCCGGCTCGGTGTGGTTTCTTTCCCAATTTCAGGATGGTGGCCGGGCCCTCGACACTTATTATCTCGCTCAGCCCCCAGAAGATAACAGGCTGGTCCAGTTATCCCTCCCCCACACTAGTGTTGCGGAGAGCAACAACGAAGACTACAAAACTCTGATGAAATAAATCAAAGAAAAACTACATAAATACAGAAATACTCCATGTTAATAGATAGGAAAATTCAGTGTTATCAAGATGTCAGTAATTTCCAAGTTGGTCTATAGATTCAGTGCAATCTCAATCAAAATTGCAACACGTTATTTGATAGATACCCACAAACTGATTCTAAAATGTATATGAAAAGGCAGAAGATCTAGAATAGACAAACACAGTATTGGAAAAGAAGAACAGAGTTGAAAGACAGGCACTATTTGACTTCAAAACTTGATATAAAGATGTGATTTCAGGAGAGAAGTCTATTGATGAAAGAATAGGCAAGTGGATCAATAGAAAAAAAATAGACAACCCAAAAATATAATTGACTGATCTTTGACAAAGAGCAAAGGCAATATAATGGAGAAAAGACTTTTTTCAGTAAGTATTGCTCAAACAACTAGATATGTACATGAAAAAAATGAATCTAAGCATAAACTGTATACCCTTTACAAAAATTAACACAAAATGGATCATAGACCTAACTGTAAAACCCAATAACATGGGAAAAGTTTTAAAAGACCTTGTATTTGCAGATGACTTTTTAGATACAACACTAAAGGCACAATCCAGCAGAGAAATAACTGAGGGGCAGCTGGTGGTTCAGTCTGTTGAGTGTCCAACTCTTGGTTTTGGCTCAGGTCGTGATCTCATGGGTCATGGGACTAAGTCCTGCATCGCACTTTGTTCTCAGTGGGAAGTCTGCTTGAAATATTCTCTACTCTATCCCTTCCTCCCTTCATGCACTCTAAATAAGCAAACAAATAAACAAACAAATACATTTTTTTTAAAAAAGGAAACAACTGATAAGCTGGACTTTCTTAAAATCACAATTTTTTCTTCTGTGAAAGGCAATGTCAATAGAATGAGAAGACAAATCACTGACTGGGGGAAAATAATTATAAAGACATACCTAATAAGAAACTGCTATCCAAGATATACAGAGATTCTCAAAATTCCACAATAAGAAAACAAACAACCTAATTTCAAAATGGACCAAAGTCCTTCAAAAACATCTCGCCAAAGAACATATACAGGTGGCTAACAGATATCTGAAAGGTGCTCAACATCATATGTCATAAGGGAAATATAAATTAAAATAATGATATATAACTATTCACCTATTAGAATGATCAGAAAAAAAAAACTGATGATACCAAATGCTGGTGAAGGGGTGGAGGAACAGGAACTCTCATTCCTGGCTGGTGGGAATGCAAAATGGTACAGCCACTTGGGAAGATAGTTTGATGGTTTCTTATAAAACTAGACATACTCTTATGTATGATCTAGTAATCACCCTCTTTGGTGTTTACCCAAAGCAGTTGAAAACTTGTGTCCATATGAAATCTACACAGAGATGTTTATGTCAGCTTTATTCATTTATTATTGCCAAAACTTGAAAGCAACCAAGATGTCTTTTAGTAAGTGAATGAATAAACAAGGATCCATCTAGATAATGGAATACTATTTTATGCTAAAAAGAAATGAACTATTTATACTTGAAAAGATGTAGAAGAAATATAAATGTCTATTAGTATGTGAAAGAAGCCAATCTGAAAAGGCTGCATACTACAGGACTCCAACTATATGAAATTCTGAAAAAACCCAAAACTATGAAGAAAACAGAAAGGTCAGGGTTGCCAGGGATTAGAGGAGAGGGAGGGTAAACAGGTGAAGCACAGAGGATTTTAGGGCAGTGAAACTACTCTGTGTAATACTAGAGGGGTAGATACATGTCAATATACATTTATCCAGATTCATTGAATGTACAACAAAAGCAAACCCTAATATAAACTGTGGAGTTTAGGTGACAATGATGTGTAAGTGTAGGTTCACCTATTGTAATAAATGCACTGCTCTGGTTGGAAATATTGATAATGGGTGGGGCTCTACAAGTATTGGGGTAGGAGGTATCTGAGGAATATCTATATCTTTCACTTAATTGTGCTGTAAATCTAAAATTGCTCTAAAAACTAAAGGTCATTAAAATTCATTTCTTTTTACTGCCCCCCATTGTAGAAATATGGGCACAAGAGACTAGGTCAATTCCCTGGAGTCAAATGATGAAAGAACTAAACCATACATTTCTCCCTACAGTTTCAGTGCTCTGTTTACAACAAGCCGATTTGGCTGGCCATTAGAAACAGTGTGTATTGACTTGGTTTAGCAGAAAGGAGAACAAAGTCTGTTTCTTAATGGAAACCTTGCAAAGACTTAATCCTAACGCAGTGTGCATGGAATGAATGACGAAAACAAAAGACCACAAGGCTTTTCTATTCTGGATCTTGAATACATAAGCCTTAAAGAAGTGTCACATAATTATGGATGAGTTTCAACAGTATTAGTTAATATCTACCATTTATGATATCAATAGTAGTTAATGTTAATGGAATACTTGTTTTGTGGTATGTATTATGCTCAGCCTTTAATCCTTCCAATGACTGGATATAGTAATGGTGCCCTCACTACTTTAGAGAGGGGAAACTGAGGCATGGGGTGGTCCAAACTCTTGTTGAGATTCTCATGGCATCAAGAGGCAAGGCTGGGATCGAAGCCCAGTTCTCTCAGATTCTGAAACGTGTGCCTTTAACCACAATGCTATACCTTCACTGTGGGAGGCCTGAGTGTTCGATAGCATTAAAACTGCAAATATATAGGAGATTTACCACTAGTGTCTTCAAGGTAATGGACACAGTGTAGATCGATTTTTTAAATTATTATTATTTTATAAAAGAGGAAACCAAGGTAAAAGGGAAATAGAAACAACTCTAGTGAAAGGAATGATCAAAATGGATGTTTTCCAAATGCTTCCATTAATCCTATCCCCGGGGCCTAGAAGTAGTGATGGGATACTTAGCAAAAAGCAGATAACTATTAAGTTTGAGTAGGCTCAAAGCAGGAACTCAATATGTGCCCAAATACAGAAATAATAAATATGTTTCCTAGTGAGGAATTTGAAAATATCAAATTTCAATGTTCAATAAACAGTTTTTTGGAATATAACTGGGGCTAATGGCTCAAGAATTTTAAAGTCTTTGAAATCTTGACTTAGTTATAAAGGAAATGAATTTAAACTCAGCTTGCTTCATAGAGAAACGAATCCAGATATTCTTGGCATGGGAATTTTGGATGAGTCAAGACTTACACACACACACACACACATTAGTCATGCAATTGTTGAATATTCCAACATCACTTTAGAATAACACTTATTTTCAAGGAGAGTAATAAACAAATACTCTTTACTACTGAGATTTTCATTCATAATTACCTATTTCGTCAAAAACAGGTTACGCAAACCTGAGACTCCTGGAATTACCCATCTACAGAGTGAAAGCCATCTTGAGGATGTATTTCTTTCTGGGATTCTGCTAGGAGAGTTTGGGGTTTTAGAAGGAGTCGCCAAATGTTTGCTTCTCCAGTTCATTTTATCCTGGGCTGCTTTAATATAAAGAGACCTCTCATGGCACCTGGGTGGCTCAGTTGGTTATGCGTCTGTCTGCCTCCAGCTCAGGTCATGATCCCAGGCTCCTGGGATCGAGACCCACATCAGGACCCTGCTTCTCCCTCTCCCTCTGCCTGCTTCCCCACCTGCTCATATTCTGTCAAATAAACAAATAAAATATTTAATAAATAAAGATATCTCTCTTTTTTCTCAGATGTTATTCACTAATGAAATTATTATTTGATACTTTTATTTTCTCTCTACCGCAGACCATAAAATTTTCAGTTCTCTGAATTCTTGCCCCAAACCCCACCCCCGCATAGGGGGCCACTGCCTGTCTGCACCCGGGCCATAATTAGTAAGCAGCACAGAGGAGATTTTTAATGTCTGGTTGCACAGAGGTAGGGCGACAGGAAGGTGCTAAGAATCCATTATTCATGTTTGGAACAAAAAAATAAATTTAAAAAATCTTTAAAATGGGAATGGTGCCATTTCTCTAACTTTACCAGCTAGTTGAGCACTGGTCTGTAACTGTGGATAAGAGAGCAGATGTGACCATGTAACGCACCACAGCCAGAGAAGCTTGAGTTGCCAATGGAAAGAAATGCTAATAAGAATTCAGTGCCTCAACTGTAAATGAGGAAAAGTATAAACAACGAAAAAATTCAAAACATAACATAAAATACAAATCAAGTCACTGAGCATCAAGTCATGAAAAACGCAAAACCAAGTTCCTAAACTTGCTTAGAAGAAAGGGGGTGCGCTGCTAAGTTTTGGGGGAGTTTTGCTCATTTTCGGCAAGGTGAAAGCCGTCAATCATCAAAGGGATCCCTTTACTTTTTTAGATAATCATTGATGGAACAGCCAAAGCCAAAGAAAGCAAAAATAAAGGATAAATATGTACAAATATACAGTAGATGGGAGACAATAAGGAACTGCCTGTTTTAAAACCTATATTAATAATTTATAACAGCAGATTTTTATTTTTTTTAATATCTTATTTTTATTTATTTGAGAGAGATGGGGTGTGTGAGCAGTGGGTGGCGGAGAAGAGGAAGAGGGAGAAGCGACTGATCCCTGAGCAGGGAGCCTGACATGGAGTTCTATGCTGGGACTTTGGGATCATGACCTGAGCCAAACAAAGTGCTTAACCAACTCAGCCACCCAGCGCCCAGGAATTCAAGGATAGATTTTTAAAAGCAGTGCTATAGTCCTTTTGGAAGAGGGGGGCACTTCAGCAAAGAGGGCACGTGGCATAGTTGAAAAGGTAAAAAAGCAAGCCGAAATGGTCTCCAAAAGGCGGACTTAGAGCCAGTTTGATGTGGCTTGATTAAGTGACCTTAAAACTAGATTGGAAACATTAACTAATTAATTTCTTTGTTTAAAATTCTGTTTGAACCTGGTACGGGGGACTGTGCTCAGAGTAAAAATCACCCATAATCCTGCTTTACGCTGATAAGCGCTATTAAAATCTTACGAATAAAGATATATAAACTAAAATTGTACATGACGGGCCATAAAAAAAAATCACACTAAGCACAGTAACTGAAAAACAGCTATAACAATCTGAAATCATTTGTTAATACTTTTCTTTATCGCTAATATTCTTCCACAGTATTATTTTTAATGTATTATACATAATCATTCCATTTCATGAACATATCACAGCTTACCTGATGGGTTTCCTGTCTGGAATTCAAGTTGTTTTTTATTGTTCCCACCATTATCAACTCTCCTGTGGTTTATATTATTGTGCCCAAACCTATCAGTGGATATCCTTAGGATAAAATTCTAGGTTTCTTTGAGATGGGCCAAATAGACAAGCATTTTTGAGTGTTTGATGTAATACTAAGAAAAATCTCCATCAAAAAGTCTTGATCCCCTCAGCCCAGGAGACCCCCGTCAGCATGTATAAACATGGTCTCCACGCAGCCATACCAGCTCTGGGTGTCTCCATTTCTTCAGTGTAAGCTTGATTGGGGAGCGGGGGAAACATGATCTTGAAGTTTTAACTGTTAATTACTAGTGAGGTTAACCCTGCTTCTTGGCTATTTTTATAGATTCCTTCATGAACTGCCTCTCTGTGTCCTTTGTTAATGTTTTCCCTTGGGGCAAAAGAAGAGTTTGTCTTTTTGTTATGGAGCTTGTGAGTTCTGATGCTGTTGGTAAATTTCCTGATTAGCCTTGACATGTGTGCTTGCATTTCCAAGAGGACAGAACTTGCCTTTATAAGCTACTTATTAATTCCACTGTTTTTCTATTTTCTATTTCATTAATTTGTTTTTCTCTTGTTTTCCCTAGCTTTATTTAATGATTTCCTCTAAAGATGCTTGAGATGAAAGGTTAATTTATTTATTTTCATTATAATCACTACCACAGGGATCATGTCTGCTTTGCTTACCATTAATGTAGTATTCAGAATATGGTGAGCGAAATATAAAAGTCTTTATTAAATTAATTAATGAAAATCTAATGATATGAATTTTCTTCTAAGTTTGGCAATTTCCATAATTAATTTTGGATATGTATCATTCGCAATTCCATGATTTTCTAAATAATATGAAATTGCAGGTTGATTACTTATTTGCCCTAAAATAACTACAATATTATTTCTATAAATTTCACTGTGGAATAACAACTGTATTGTTGGGAATTTTTTCTCAGATAATTTGACAGGTAGAAATTCTATTTTAGTGGAATAAGACTATAGTTTATCTTTATTTACTTTGCTGCCTAGAAAATGATAAATTCTTAAAAATGATAAATTCTTAAAGAGACCCAGAATTTGCGTGGTTTTTGCATCTCTCCCAAGATATCTGTTAGCAACAGAGAGAAAAACAGGACCTTCTTGGTTGGAGAAACTCAGCAGACATCATCATAACCAACAAATTAAAGTCAGTATCACAAATAATTAGATATATCAATCCAGTGAATCTCATATGATGCTTTGGGAAGGAAATGATACAGTTTTGTGATATTTCTGCCAAAACTGTGTAACTTTGGACCAAACTGAGAAAACATCAGATAAACCCAAATGGGGGGACAACCTATAAAACTGACCAGTAGTCTCCAAAAGTGTTAAGGTCCTGAGAGACAAGGTACAGATAAGGAACTATTGCAAAATGAAGAAGACCAAGGAGAAAGCCGACCAAGAGATCCAGGTTAGCATCCTGGAATAGAAAAAGGACATTAGTAGAAAAGTGAGTGAAATTTGCATAAGGACTTCAATTAATGGCATTGCTCCAAGTTTGATTGTAGATAAGGTATGAACTTTAAAGGACATTTGGGGAAGGGTTTAGGGAACTATCTGTACTATTTTTCTTTTTTTGTAAATCTAAAGTTCGTTCCCAATTTTTTTTCTTAACTGTCTAATCTATCACTTTTAAACTATGTAAACTGGTCATCTTATACTGTAAGTTTCAGTATCTTTATCAGTAAATCTGGAACAACAGCTACATCACGGGATTATTC
>PITA01034279.1:0-11804 GCA_004023965.1 Spilogale gracilis | reverse complement strand
AAAAAAAAAAAAAAAAAAAAAAAAAAAAAAAAGTTCTTTTTGTTCTAGCTAAATATAAATATCAAAAGCTCTAAGATTTTATCTCCGAAGAGACTTGGATTAAAGAAGTATTAAAGATATAAAAGCATCAAACTGACAATTTCACTTCAAAGCAAACTGAGAGGACTGAAAAGGGAGTAACTTTCTCAATATATGATTCAACGTTCATCAGTGTTAGGCCCATGTACCTCCTAAAACTGCCTCTATACATCAGAAGTCCATGTTTCAATCTCTGAGAAACAGTGATTTAATGAGACCTCACTTGAACTTTCTGTGAGCGAAACAGGGCCGGATTCTGGAATTACACAAAACTGGATTCGAATTCCAGCCATCACTTTGTTGTTATGGTATCCTGGGCAAAGAACTGAACCCCTTCTGTGTCTCATTTTCTGTAAAATTCCCATCTGCAAAAATGAGAACAGGACTTATCTCGCAGCGTTGTTCTGGAAATGAGTTAGGAGTTTAAAAGCAGTATCTGGAGCACAAGTATAATATAAACGTCAGCACCACCGTTAGCTACTCCACTTTCAAAACCAAAGTAAAGAGCACTGAAGCCCAGACTTCCAAAACGAGCTGCCCGAGGGTCCCCGGGGCACGCACCCGCCGGTCCCTTGGTCGGGAACAGAACCTCCCTGCCTCCCACGAGCTCCGACTTTTCTCTTCTTCTCCCGCCAAATCCTCACCTTCCCGCTGCCTGCCGGGCCCATGACCAGCTGCGCATACCGAGGCATGTCTGCGGTTGCGGTAGCCGGTGCTGCCCGCCGCACTACGGCGTCCCACCGCCCCGCTCCCTTCAGCCTCCGCGCGGCGCTCACTGAGTTCCGGGAACCCCAGGTGCGGAACCAATCGCAATCTAAAGTCCTCTTGTGCCTTCTATTCTAGTACATCCCCGACTACGGAGCATCCCGCAGGTCAAATCTCGTGTGAAACGCGTTCTCAAGAAACTTCCTCGAGCGGGGAGTGGGGAGGTGGGGAGGGAGGGCGGTTTGGGTGTGCGCAGTAGTTGCCGGAAATCGGCGGTTGGGATACTAGAGACGTCTGGTTGCCTTGGTGATAACGGCTAACGGCTAACATTCTGCATCCCTGCGCCGGGGACTTCGGTTCTTGGTTTGCGTCATGTTTGACCTTTATGGCGGCACTCAAGATTTGCAAATTTGTAGAGGGTCTGGAATACTAAGGGTCTGGAAAGCACCTCCAGTTTTGGAGGGCATGTACTAATCCCTTCCACAAACAGTGCAAGCGTGCAATCAACCAAAGAACTCCTGCCCCTCCCCCAACTTAATTCCAGCGTCGTGCATCTGCCCTCCCCGCTCTCCCGAAGCTATTCGGGCAGTGTCCGGAGCGCTTCGGAGGGGGCTAGAATACGGCGTCCGCGTCTTCACCCCCAATATCGCCCGGCCTGACGCACGCGTGCTGACGGGGAGGGGAGAGGGGAAAGCTGCTTCCTCACACGGCTCGAGGTCCGGGCACCGCGGAAGAGATGCCCGGCCAGGGTCCGGTGTCCGGCTGGACGGAATGCAGCTCTTCCGCAGAGCCTCCCGCAGTGGCCAGGACCGAGGGTGGCGGCGGCGGGTGAGGCTGAGGGCCCCTGAGGGGTTAGGGAGGACGACGACCGGCCCCGGGTCGTGATCCCCTGTGGCGGAGGGGGTGGGAGCTGGCTGCTCCAAAGGACTGGTCCCCGGGGAACTGAAGTGAGAGGAGGGGAGAACCTTTGTTGTGACCGGGGTGGGACAGATGGAAGCCGATTCTCTGTTTAGGGGAAGGGCTTGTGAGGTAGGGTTGAGGGTTGGTGCAATGACTAAACGCGGTGACTGCGACAATTGCCTGGGTGCATTTTTCTGCCCCAAGGGGGCGCAACGAAACCTGCTGGAAAATACGCCGTCTCCCCGCAGGATCTCTACAAAAAACAGGGGGTTGGGGGCCCAGCAGAACAGGGGTTCAACCGAGGGTTTCCAAGTCAATAAATCAGTTCCGTGTGTGCGACGTTAGCCACCTTTATGGGAATTCATAATGCCGATGTGACAAATAATTATGAATATTAGAGGCACCTTGATTTAGTATTTTCTTCCCACTGAAGTTTTTCTTCGTAAACCCATTTTATTTTGAGCAGGTTTTTTACGATTATTTTCTTGATGCTGAATACAGTCTTAAGGACCTTCTTATCCCTTCCATCAGTCATTCCGTAAAAGTGAGAGCTGCAGGGTGTTCCTCTCCAAAAGCTCACAGTCATGGCTCCTGCTGCACCATGACCATTATATATATGACCATTATATATATGATGTGTGTGTGTATATATATATACACACACACACTTCCTACTGAGCGAGGACCCAGAGATCATGACCTGAGCCCAAATCAAGAGTCAGCCGCATAACCAACTGAGCCACCCAGGCACCCCTGGAAGACTGTTAAAGATGGGGTCTTGTCTTTTCTGTTCATTATTGTGCTTGACTAAGTGCTGGATCCTAATATATCAGGAGATCAATGAATACTTGGTCATTGAATAAATTGAAGGGAGCAGGATGTGTGTTTTGTCTTAATTTGAAAGAAGAAAAAAAGAACTTGTACAAAAATAGAAACATTGCAGACCAATTTATCAGTTCCAGTATACCTTAATTACATACATTAAAGAACAAGATAGTCTTTTCCATATCCAAGTTACTTTTATTAAAAATAAAGAGACCCAGGAAATACCACAGATAACACAGAAGTCCAAACTACTTTATTGAGCTCAATGCAGGAGTTAGATTAAGAGGCCTTCAAAGTAAGACCAAATCTGGCTTAAGGTAAATCCTTTCGAGTATGGTAAAAACCTCAGATAACCCACTTTGGAAAAGCCTTGGGCCATTAGGATATAACCAGTATTACAGGAGAAAATTTGCAAGATATTCCATCTGATGGAAACATGAAAAGTAAAAAGCATATGCAGTACTGTCCTTTTTCATTTTAAGTACTTTCTTTAATGTTATAAAGCTGTTAATTATTACATATTATGTAAATCCTTTTTTCCCTCCAACAGATCAGCCGGACATTCTTATCAGAATTCCAAAGGTATTGGTAAGTAGAACATATAAAGCAGATAATACCTATAAATAACATGATTCAGATGCTAATTTTGCTATAACTACAAACACAACAGAGTTTTAAAAATAGACTTTATTAGCATCCTGGTGAGCTTAGTTTTTAAGATTTTCAAAGAGCAATCCAATAGGTTCTTTTTCTCTTGTTAAGACATCTCACATCAAGCATTTTAAAAAAGAGTACTTCAAAAAGCAATGAATCTGGGGCGCCTGGGTGGCTCAGTTGGTTGAGCGACTGCCTTTGGCTCAGGTCATGATCCCGGAGACCCGGGATAGAGCCCCACATCGGGCTCCCTGCTCGGCTGGAGGCCTGCTTCTCCCTCTCTCACTCCCCCTGCTTGTGTTCCCTCTCTAACTGTGTTTCTCTGTCAAATAAATAAATAAAATCTTTAAAAAAAAAAAAAAAAGCAATGAATCTGAAAAGAACTGTTATAACTGATTTTGAAAAGCACAGAGTATGGCTTGGGATTTACAAATTGAAGGGAAAAATTCTAACTTGAACAACTTGAAAGAACATAAAATAGTTCTCAATGCTGCTGTTTTTCCTCTCACTTGAAATAGAAGATAAAGCTGCTGGAATTAAGAGAGTAAGACAAACTCCCAAAGGCATCTCACTAATTTTTTTTTTAGGGGGGAGCAATTTCAATTCAGTGATATATAAACCTGGATTCATACTTTTCCTTGGAAAATGTATAGTCCTTATAGTTACCTGAGAAAAACACAGACATATTATCTGTCTGTATATATATACATAAAAATGTATATATACATATAAGTAATGTGGTTTTTAAATGGAATTGCTGGATCATATGGTGATTATTCTGTTTAATTTTTTGAGGAACCACCACACTGTTTCCACAGTAGCTGCACCATTTACATTCTCACCAGCAAATGCATACGGTCCGAGTTTCTCCATATGCTAGCTAACACTTGTTTTCATTTTTTTAAAATGATAGTTATCCTTATGAGTATGTAATGGTACTTTTTATTTATAGTTCCCCAATGAGTGGTGATAGTCAGCATCTTTTCAAGTGCTTATTGGCCATTTGTATATCTCCTTTGGAGATACCCAGTCTATTCAAGTCCTTTGCCCATATATCAGTTGCATGTTTCTCTTTAACTATTTTTTTTTAAAGATTTATTTGTTTGATCGGGGAGGGGCAGAGGGAGAGAGAATCTCAATCAGGCTCCCCTGCTGAGTGTGGAGCCAATCATACATAACCTGACCCCAAATCAAGAGTCAGCTGCATAACTAATTGAGCCACCCAGGAGCCCCTAATACTTTTAAATGTTTCATGTTCTGTAAAGAAATGCTATCAAGCTTTTGAGAAGTTAAATTTTAGTCCAGGCTATAATAACGCATCTCAGAAATACTGATTAGCAGGGACACAAAAGATATATTCTTGGATAATTAGTCCACATTTATCAGTTGAAAAAGGATTTTTTTTAAAATAAACTTTTATAGATTCTAAATTATATTTTAATGGTTGTATAACATAATTTCCAGGTGATTTTCCATTTGTTGGCAAACTAGTTAGTCCTTCAGTAGAGCAAATATAACCCTTACTTATCTGAATTAACTCTCCCAATTTGTCAAAATCTTGAAGAAATAAGTAAATTTTAACATGTAAAATTGTAGTGGCCTTTGTTGTCAATACTCAAACAAAATGGTGCTTATTCAATTCAACTTACTAAATACAAATTTTTAACGTAAAAATCTGTTCTGCCAGCTTTATTTGTACTAGCCCCGAACTGGGAACAATCCAGATGTTGTCCATCCACAGGTGGATGAATAATCAAATTGTGATACATTGGAATATAACCCAACAATAAAAAGGAATGAACTATTGCTACACATCACACATTGATGGATTTCAGTATAATTATGTTGAGTGAAAGAAGCCAAACAGAATATATACTATATGTTTCCACTTATATCAAACTCAAGAAAATGCCAAAGGATTTAGAGTGATACTAAGTGTAGTGATAGAAGGTTGTCTGGAGGGAGTGTGTGAGAAGAAGGGGAGTGTTACAAAGAGTTATTTACTAGTTAAATTTTCCCAGATATTGTTTTTCCCTAAACAGCTACTGAAGTTTATACCCTCAGTTAAGTTACTGGTTTCAATATGTCTGAAACTGAAAACAAGTTTCATTCTTCTAGATATGTCTCAGCTTTTATTTTTATTAAATGACTGTTCTTTTAATCTGCCCACATCAGTATTAAAAACATTGAAATAGGGCATCTGGGTGGTTCAGTGGGTTAAGCCTCTGCCTTTAGCTCAGGTCATGATCTCAGGGTCCTGGGATCCAGGCTTGCAGCGGGTTCTCTGCTCAGTGGGGAGCCTGCTTCCTCCTCTCTCTTTGCCTGCCTCTCTGCCTACTTGTGATCTCTCTCTGTCAAATAAATAAAATCTTTTTAAAAAAACAACAACATTGAAATAACTGAAATTGTGTAAAAATAACTTTTTTTTTTTTAAGATTTTATTTATTTGACAGAGAGAAACACAGCCAGAGAGGGAACACAAGCAAGGGAAGAGAGAGAGGGAGAAGCAGGCTTCCTGAGGATCAGGGAGCCCGATGTGGGACTCGATCCTGGGTCTCGGGGATCATGACCTGAGCCGAAGGCAGTCGCTTAACCAACTGAGCCACCCAGGTGCCCCAGTGTAAAAATAACTTTTAATAAAATTCTGCAAAGCCCTTCCTTTTAACACTGCCATATTAAAGATACAAAATTTGTGTTATTCTATGTTGAGTTTAATACTATATGCTCAAGTCAAATGAATGAAAAAATAGTGTAGTATATCTTTACAGTGCAAGTTCCGCATGTATATTCCTGTTAATGTGTTCTGACCATACAATAAGCTAACAAAAGTAAGCTACAGTCAACAGTTTGCATCTCAGCTGAGCTCAAAATAATGTAGTCTATATATAACAATATAATGATATAGAGAGTAAATGTTTATAAATATCTTAAGAGTTTAATGGCCAGGGGCACCTGAGTGGCTCAGTTGGTTAAGCGACTGCCTTCGGCTCAGGTCATGATCCTAGAGACCCGGGATTGTGCCCTGCATCAGACTCCCTGCTCTCCCTCTCTCACTCCCCCTGCTTGTGTTCCCTCTCTTGCTGTGTTTCTATCAAATAAATAAATAAAATCTTTAAAAAAAAAAAAAAAAAGAAAAACTGACAGATTCTTTAAAAAAAAAAAGAGTTTAATGGCCATATCATACAGTCTCTTCAAATTTAACAGAATGACTCATACTACTACTCCAGGATAATCAGACCAATGTAAATATATAAGTGTTAATAAATGAGTTTGTTGAGCTGATCATTGAACATGAAATTCACATAGTCTGTCTTTGCCTACAGACAGAATCAAAGATGGACAGAAAGTGAACACACACATAGCCAAGCTGCAAGAGTTGTGGAAAACTCCTCAAATTCAAGCAATTCACATTCCTAAATCAATGACAGATGCGTCCTTTCTGAAGGTATGCTAACTAAATACCAATACTTTGTTGAAATACCAAATTCTTTATATTCAGAGCTAAACTTTTTTTTGAAGATAAGGTATTTAGAGGGTAAGGCACTTCAGAAGACCAAGTACACTCAGCATACAGACTAGGAGTCCATAAATATCTGCTTAGTAAACTCATGAAATGAAAACAGGGATTCTTATCATTATAGATTCCTTATCATAAAAGTGCTTTCAGGGCTTTACGGTACTTGAGAGCTCATGTACCTTTACTCAGGAAGCTCAGTGCCCCTAAGGAAAGTTACAGTCCACAGATGGAAACCCAAACTCACAGATTCCACTGAAGGTCTGCAAAATTAGAAGCAAGCAAGTAAAGAAAATGGCAGTCAGCATTTTACAACTGTTGAAACTCTATTACCTATTAAAAGTCATAACTGCCAGAAGTATCCTTGTGAGAGCAGTGCAAATGAAGATTATTTTTCATATTGTGCAAAACGGTTAATTTTTCTGACGAACATTTTGAGTTTTTCCTGGATTTACCTATTTAGTTCAGTAAATCCTATGTATAGACACATACGTATACAGTGGAATCTTGCATTTTAAGTGGTGTTACCTTCTAAATTCAGCAAGTGAAAAATCTTAGTTAAAATTACTTTTACCAAAAACCAATGGAGTATCCCTCAGTCTGTTCAATGCAGACAGTTATTCTTCTGGTGCTGGAAAAGACTGTTTCTTTAGTTAAGACTAAGAGTGGTTGAGTTGCTTTTAGATACCACAGGATACCACAAAAATTATATTTGGAAGGAAAGATACCTACACTCACTGAGAGGCACACAGGAAGTAAGACTCACTGACAGAACCGCATATCCCTACTCTCTTTAGTCTTCTAAGGCAGTGCTTCTCACCCCTCAGACACATCTGAAATCACTTGGGTGGAAACGGCAGGCAGAGTCACTTGTGCTGTTTAAATGGCCATTTCTTTCTCTTTTTGGCCAGATTAGCATAGATGAATTTGACTAAGCAAAATGTACAGATGGTACAGTTCTCCTGAACATTCATCCTTTCAGATGAGGACTGTTTCCAACCTCCTGTTCTACAGCGCCTATAAATCTTGTCTTGTAGCATCCAGACCTCACCACAGGCCAGAAGCGCTATCTGTGCAGCATCGCTAAGATCTATAACGCCAACTATCTGCGGACGTTAATGAAGAGGCAGTACATGCACATGATCCAGCACAGCTCACAGAAGCCAGGCAGGTGCACCTCGTTAGTTTCTCACTAGTTCTCACAAGAAACCAGAGGGTCTTCTAACAGAGTGATCTGTATGACAGGTATCCTCACTCATCACAGGAGCCGCCTCAGTTCTCGTTACTTGCAGAAGCAGCATTACCCCTGCACCACATGGCGACACCAGCTGGAGAGAGTGGACTCGGGGCCTCCTACCATGGCAGCTGTACCCGCACCAGAAATGATCCTACAGCATTCCCTTTGGCGACCAGTGAGAAACAAAGAAAGGTCTGTTTCTTATTGTTTAAAAGGAGGAAAATGCACCCCAGTTTTATTTGAATGGTAGCTAAATGTGATTAAAGCTTGTTTCCTAGTATGTTCATTTGGCTAAATTCAGAATAGGTTAGACAAAAAAGCACAAAGGATCTTAGAGTCTTTTTACTGATCTGACTGGGATGTGCCACTCCTTTAAGAACACATTTTGTGGAACTGTAAAAATTTCTTGATCAGCTATCTGCAAGACTGCCCTTTTCAGTAATTCCCACTTAAATTCAAAATAATACACTTCCAAAAGGAGCATATGGCTGCTTCTGCACAGGAGAAAACTATAAACAAAAAAAGGAAATGAGAAAAAAATAAAATAAGAAGTCTGATTATTCAACCTGCATTACAATAGCTAGCTTTGCGTTTCAGGGTTAGGAAGCCATAGGAGACTGAAAGAGTCTTTTTGGTGATGCTGGCAACTTAATGAAAAGAATCTGTATGGTTCTCCACATGCATTAGACAGCTGTTGATTTTGCTGGTTCCAATTAAGATGCTTCTCTTTCTTACAGTTTAAAAACTGGATATGCATCTAAAACAAGATGTAAGTCACTGAAGATTTTTAGAAAACCAGGCAAACTGTCCATGCAATCAGGTAAATGTGGAATTTTAAAAATATGCATTTTGAAAGATATTATGCTAGGAAGAGTATTAAACCCAATAATTTCATTTTATTACAGGAGATATTAAAATTCAGAAAGTAATTTGCTTTTAATTCTCCAAATGAGGATGAAATAGTTTGTTTTCATTTAAAAGAACATACTACTTAGGGGAGTAAGATTCAAGGTACTTCTACAGGTGTTTATAGTATCAAAGTCAGAGACTAACAGAATGATTTGTTAGAACCCAGAGAGTTGGTAAGTATCAGCATAAAGGATCCTATAAATGCAGAATAGTACAAAATGAAAAGGGCCAAAGGGGAAGAATGCTCAGAAGCATTCCTCAAATTTGATAAAGCAGAAAGGATTAAGTGGAAATTAAACAATTTTGTAGTTGTTCCTACAATGAGTAGGGAAGTAGATACGAAGCAGGGAAGTTTGGCCTTCCTAACTCCTATCCCATTACTGTGTGACAGGCCAAGAAATGAAGGTAATGGCAGGGGAAAAAGTAAGTCTGGATCCGAAAATAATAGCCAGAGGAACCCCAGGTAGGGGGAAAGTCCCTGTAGTCCCTGAGAGAAGAAAGAGGAGTAGGGAACTTAATGCTTAAGGAGAGGAGAATGCTGAAGCTATGACTTTCCCGTAACCAAAAGATTTTGACAAGCGAAGACACAAAATAGGACTTAGTAACAGAAAATTTGCTAGACAGTAACTTGGTTTGAATACAGTACTTACTGGGTATCTTATTTTAAAAAGTAAGAGATTTGCGGGGAGGAAGTGGCTAAGTTTTGAAAATTGCAGGCCATTTGTTTTTGTGAAAGGGCTATTACTAAGGTAGGTCATTTTGAAGGTTGTTCTTACATACAAATCTCCATTTTCAGGATGACATACACCTGTATTTCCAAAACAGACATTTAAACTTACTTTCCTTTCAGTTTCTACAAATGATTCTGAATCATACATGAATGAAGAAAAAAAGGAAGAAGATTTACTAAATAAGTGTATGCAGTCGATGTCAATTGAAGAACAAGGAGAACATCTGATGTGAACTTGACAAGTCTTGTGAATTGATGAGGTGCCAAAGGGGATGGAGGGGTTGTGAATTGTGTCCTCTTTCTACATTTAGGATAGTATGTTCACCATGAAGTCATTAAGTAATTTGTTCAGAAATGTTTACAGCAGTGTAATTGGTTTGATGTAGTTCCATGTACCAATGATATTTGTGTAATAAATTTATGTGTAATATATGCTTGTATTTCTAGCTGGATACATTAAAGGTTTTCTTGTCGCTTAAAACAGAATTACTTTTCTTTAAATCTGTCAAATACATTGTATAATTCTTTTTCTCCTTACAGTAAGTCCTAAAACAAAAGCATGAGAATCCCCTACAAGTATTTTCTTGATTGGGCTAAGGAAAGCTCTGAAATAGTCTGAGACAGAATAGCATTTAATAGAGACTTGCAAAAAAGGTGCTTAATAAGAATTTACTGCTTGAATACAACTTAAAAATGGAAATATCAATTTGCCCTATTTTATGAAAATTGCAGTGTTTGGACTCTCAAACCAGAGTAAGTTGGTAGTAATTGTACTGAGAAGATTCTTTACATTACATATTCACTCTACTGTGCTTCCTTTCTAATCACTGGTTGTGTGTGTGTGTGTGTATAATTAAAACTTGAAATATAGGAATAGGGCAATTTAAAGCAACAGTTTGAGGAATTATTGCTAATATGTCAATATAGTATATTCTTTAGAAAATCAAATCGGAGCCCAACATTATGACCCAGAACATTTTAAGAAATGAGAGAGCCCCAAAAGGTCAACCCATCTACCTCATCACTTTAATGCTTAGACAGTTTCATATGGTCTCTCATTTTTATGATTTTTAGATTTTTTTTTTTTTTTTTTATGTGACAGAGAGAAACACAGCCAGAGAGGGAACACAAGCAGGAAGAGTGAGAGAGGGAGAAGCAGGCTTCCTGTCGAGCAGGGAGCCCGATGTGGGACTCGATCCCGGGTCTCCGGGATCATGACCTGAGCTAAAGGCAGTCGCTTAACCAACTGAGCCACCCAGGCGCCCCTGATTTTTAAAAGTTAAAGTTTACCAAGAAAGTAAAAATGAAAGGTAACTGTTTATTATTGGAGAGAAAAACGTATACAGGAAAGTCTAGGGTTTTTTTCCCTCATGCACTACTTTTGTAATAAAGTTCCAGATACCGACTTTGAAGATATTTATAAGGATAAATTATGCTTTTTTTTTTAAGAATTTTTTTTTTAATTAAAGATTTTGTTTATTTGACAGAGAGAAACACAGCTAGAGAGGGAACACAAGCAGGGGGAGTGAGAGAAGAAGCAGGCTTCCTGCTGAGTAGGGAGCCCGATGCGGGGCTCGATTCCATGACTCTGGGATCATGACCTGAGCCGAAAGCAGTTGCTTAACCAACTGAGCCACCCAGGCGCCCCCCCCCCAATCTTTTTTTAAGATTTATTTATTTGACAGAGAGAGAGATCACAAGTAGGCAGAGAGAGAGGAGGAAGCAGGCTCCCCGCTGAGAAGAGCCCAATGCAGGCCTCGATCCCAGGACCCTGAGATCACAACCTAAACTGAAGGCAGAGACTTTAACCCACTGAGCCACCCAGGTGCCCAACGTTGTTTTTTTTTTTAAAGATTTTATTTATTTTTGACAGAGAGAGATCACAAATAAGCAAAGAGGCAGGCAGAGAAAGAAAGGGAAGCAGGGTCCCTGCTGAGCAGAGAGCCTGATGTGGGACTAGATCCCAGGACCTTGAGATCATGACCTGAGTTGAAGGCAGAGGCTTAACCCTCTGAGCCACCCAGGTGCCCCAAGGATAAATTTTTCTTAACACATGACCATTTACTGTAAGATGGACATTTTTTCATAGAAATCATATATGGAAACAATATATTCTTATAGGTTACAAGAAGCTTAGAACATTGTATTAACAGAAGACGATATATTTTACTGCAAAATATTATAAAAGTGATACAATTTTGTGGCTCCTATGTTTACTTGATTTGAACAGGGGAATGAAAAAAAAAACAGTA
>PITA01034278.1:0-11810 GCA_004023965.1 Spilogale gracilis | reverse complement strand
TATAGGTTTGTGATTCATCAGTCTTACATAATTCACAGTACTCACCATAGAACATACCCTCCCCAGTGTCCATCACCCAGCCAACTTTTCCCTCCCTACCCTCCCACTCTGCAATGCTCAGTTTGTTTCCTGAGATTAAGAGTCTCTTATGGTTTGTCTCCCTCCCTGGTCCCATCTTGTTTCATTTTTTTCCCTCCCTTCCCCCCACTACCCCCACCCTGCTTCTCAAATTCCTCATATCAGAGAGATGGTATGATAATTGTCTCTCTCTGATTGACTTATTTCACTTAGCATAATACCCTCTGGTTCCATCCATGTTATTGCAAATGGCAAGATTTCATTTTTGATGGCTGTGTAGTATTCCATTGTATATATACAACACATATTCTTTATCAATTCATCTGTCTGTGGGCATCTGGGCTCTTTCCACAGTTTGGCTATTATGGACATTGCTGCTATAAACATTGGGGTGCATGTGCCCCTTCAGATCACTACTTTGTATCTTTGGGGCAGATACCCATAGTACAATTGCGGGATTGTAAGGTAGATCTTTTTTCAAGTTTTTGAGGAACTTCCATACTGTTTTCCAGAGTGGCTGCACCAGCTTGCATTCCCACCAACAGTGTAGGAGGGTTCCCCTTTGAGAAATGATTTCTTAACAGCAAACACATCACTGTGCTTTAAGTCAACCAAAGCCTATTGTCCAGAAAACACATTTTCTTGAGGTTTCTCCTCTGCTCATCTTGCTCATGAACCTGTCGCTGTTGGGTTGGAGAGTCCTAGGTTTATGTCCTCTTTCCCTCTTTCTTTTTTTATAGACAGGACAAAACATAATTTGTAAAGCTCTTGTGAGGTGAGCTGTACCCATCATAATCTTGCCTCTCTTTTGCAGGTGCTTGACATTTACTTTTGAATCTTCTATAAAAGACATATGGGGGAACATCTAATAGCAAAATAAATTGTAGGAAATGAAATATTACAGCTCGGTTAATTGTAAAAAGGTAGGTTAACTTTGCAATAGCCATCGTGGGACATGAGACCCTGGTGTATTCCTTGTGCGGTAGAAGGGTAGGCAGCATATTTAGTGTAGGTGAGTAGGCATAACTCTGAATTCAATTTCGCAGTAATGAGACCCACACCATCTGCACAATAGCCTTCCTGCATTTCTGGGCATTTGAAACTTTAATGACACTAGCTCAAAACATGGCCCAGATTTCTTTCCTTTTATGAATCTCCTAAGGTTTTTGCCACTACTGTTTCTCATAGGATAATGGCACGTTGTGTGTTTTAAGTAAGCTGAAATGAGTGACCTAAGAAGTCATGCCTGCTGTTTGTGATCCATGTAATTACCAGCTTTGTTTGATCATCCATCAGTAACCCCAAAACTTTTCTAAAGAAAGACAGCCACAATACGGGGGAGAGATTTGATGGTTGCCAGCATGTGGCTGCATTTTTCTGCCTTTGGATACCAGTGGATTCATTTTCAGGCTTGCCAAGGTCTTAGGCACCTCCATGCCTTCATTCCACAGCGAGCTGTTTCTCTAGACACGGTGGGAGTACAAAGAAGACAAGCAGAGAATTCTGGCAGCTAATTTATAAATCTCTGTCTTAAATTCTCCCCTATTGGCTCTCCTGAACTCTATGAAATCTAATTAGACAATTCTATCTGATTTTCTCCCTAAACCTTATGTTTGTTTTGTATCTTCTCATTTTGATACCTAATGAGTGGGACTGGTATGAACCCAGTTACTTTGTTACCTATCGGATGGTCTTCCTGAAGTCTATGGAACCATTTCCAGAGTGAAAAAAAAAAAACAAAACCCTCACATGCAACAGTTCCAATTAGCAGTATGTGTTTAACTTTCTTCTAAAAGAACCCAAAGGAGTAGCCTGGGTGGCACTTGCTTTGGATTCATTCTTGCTTTCAGTACCTAAGCAGAGAGGCTTTCTGATAAAACAAAAACAAAAACAAAAACTGTCCCCCCCTCAAAATCAAGATGTAGTGTGTCCAGTATGTTAGAAGTTTTAGAAGTAACCCAAATACCAATACAAAGTATACCATATAATTTTTCCTCTCTTGCATTTACTTCATTGCATATTTACTCCCTTGTGTGACCTAATGGGCCTATTAGAAGAGATATGTTTTAAAACACAGTATGTGAATATTACATACTGTGTCTGATGAAGATCAGATTTTGTTTGCCTTTATTTTGGCAACCAGTGTCTGTCCATCTCACCTTTCCTACCAACTATTTGAAAGACCCACTTTCCCCTTTTTGTTGTTTAAAATTCTACTTTCCAACTCCAGACTCACCCAACTCCATGTCCCCTTAGCTGGTCAAATCATTGCCTACCTTCTGGCCACCAGCAAGAGTTTTAATTGGGTCATAGGTTCATTGTTAAGCCAATGAGATATCTTTAGACTATCCCTGAAACATACAGGATAGAAACAAGTGTTCTTCCTGCTGGATTTGAATAAAACACACCGTAGCTCATTGTGTCGTTTCAGCCATGTCACTGTCACGTGAGTGTGAAGTGTGGGTTCAACTTCTACAGGGCAGAGCTAAGAAATAAAGAGGAAGAAAGGCTTTGGGTCCCTAATCAGTTGACATCTGATTTGCCCATGGATTTTTCAATGAGATAAGTTAATAAATTCTTCTCTTGCTTCAGCCCCTTTGGGTTGTATTTTGTTACTTGTAAGAAAATGAGGGGTAAATCTGCACATCCAGATGACCACCGTTCATGCTGGAAGGTGCCTGAGGGACCCCAACACCTTTAGAGTGACTAAATCAGGGAGGTGGGACACTGACTTGGGGCCAGCTACACAGTCTGCTGGTGGTGGAAGTATGTGTAGCATCTGGGCCTCTCTCCTGCTGTTAAATTATGAATAATATCTATCCTTCAGAGATGAGACACATTCCAGAAATTTGCTTAATCTTTTCTACTTATTCTCATTCAGATATGCCAGCTCTGATGTCCATTCTTACTTCTGTCTTCTAAAATAAAATCACAACCGGCTTTCCATTGTAAAAAAAAACAAAAAAACAAATAAAAAAAAAAGAAACCAAAAAACAAAAATAAGAGTTGCTGTAGCAGGCCTTTGACGTCAGTCTGTTTTGAAACTATGACATCTCCCACAGCTATGCGGTTAACCATGCTCTCGCCTTTGTTGCCTCTGAAGTGGGTGCCTCCTACCCGCTGGCATCAGGTAACTTGATTTTACTCCCACAGTGCCTTCGTACAGCCCCAGCCTCCCAGACTTGGGGACTGAGCCCCCATCCTTTCTCTCCTGGAGTCAGCCTCTGCTCAGGTCCCTTCTCATCTCTGGCTGGAGTCCATGGCCCTCCCCAGAGCTGCTGCTCACACTGCCCTCCCCCACCTCACTGAGCTCTCTTCCTAGGATTCTACATATGCTTTGAACTCCGGTTCTCCTTAGAAACCTGTATTGCCGGTCCTTTCTGCCTCATTAAAGGATATGTGTGGTGTTTTCTTGCTCAGGTGGCCCATGGGACTCCTCTGACTATGCTTCTGAGAAATCTGGAATATTTCTTTTTCTTTTTCACAAATAGAGCAATTATTCTATTTGCTACTCCCAGGAGACTTTAGCTAATACTGAGGATCTAATTGAATTTATAAGCTTGAGAAAAAGTAAATATGAGCCAATATTTAAAAGCCTGTGGATATTATGTCACAAGTATCTAGTTTTAGACTATTCTTTAAAAAATGAGATGATCTGGCTACAATGTTTCTCTGTTTTCACATTTCACAACTGTTGGATATGAGTTTCAGGTGCCATTTTGGAGAGAGTGTTCCACAGTCCCTAGCATTCCCTATCGACTGCCGTGTGCACAACAGCCCCCATGACATCACGGGGCCGGCCAGCCAGGAGCGAAGTAGGCCCATGACTCTGGACCAGGGTTAAAGGAGAGTGGGGCTGGAGGGAGAGGGACAGTGCTTGTGTTCGGTTGGGTTCTCTCTGCATTGGAAATTGGGATGTGGGAAGTTTGTTGGGCTTTGCTCTCAGGATTAGGCCCTGGGGTGAGAGGGAGTGAAGGAAACAAGTCTGGGAAGAGAGAGAAGTTGAACAACAAAAGGCCTCCATCAGTCAGTCCTACAGGGGGTTTTGCAGCTGGGATGGCCTTTCAGAGTTGCCCTGGATTGGGCCAAGTAGATGGGCCTTTATCTTTTCCACCCCACTCTCTGGGTATGGGCTATTCCTGAGAAGACAGTCTACCCGAGATGGGGGGGGTCTCTCTGGCTGACAGTAGTCCACATAGAGGGTCTCAGTTGTGAGCTTTCAGCCTCCATAGCTCCCAGCACCTGGAAGTGTGAGTGCTTTAGGCCTGGAGAGGCAATGCAAGGGGCTCTCAAAAGCAGCTACTACAGTGAAGTTTGGGCAAACTGAGGCCCAAGAGCCCAGTGCAGCCTGCCACATGTTTGAGTGAATAAGATTTTATTGGAACACGGTCATAGTCATTCACTTCTACCCTGTCTGTGGCTGCTTTCCTTCCACAATGGCAGAGGTGTCTGGCTGTATCTAGAGTATGTACTATCTGGCCCCTTGAAGAAAAAGTTGCTGCAGACACCTGATGTAGGAGTAGACCAACCCAAAGTGTCTTCTCCAGAGGGAGGTCTTTGTGGCACCTTCCAAATACTAGGGTAGTGGGAAGTGGGTGGAAGGAGGGGAAGGTGAGCATAAGGAGGAACTTTCTGGCTCAGGCAGGAGGCCTCATTAAAAAATTTGCCTCGAGACATTTAGATATAAGAAGGTAACTTCTGCAGCCGACATGTAGCCTGGCTCAGGGGTTTTGCCTTCTTTTACATGATTGGGTCAAAGAAGGAGGTCCATGATTGTTTTTACAAAGGTGATGTAATTCACAAGAGGCTCATATTTTTAAATTCCTTTGCTACAGCGAGAGGGGGTAGCCAATTCAGTCTTGTTTTTGTTTTTGTTTTTGTTTTTGTTTTAAGATTTTATTTATTTGACAGAGAGAAACACATCCAGGGAAGGAACACAAGCAGGAGGAGTGAGAGAGGGAGAAGCAGACTTCCTTCTGAGCAGGGAGCCCGATGTGGGGCTCGATCCCGGGTCTCCAGGATCATGACCTGAGCCGAAGGTAGTTGCTTAACCAACTGAGCCACCCAGGTGCCCCTCAGTCTTGTTTTTAAACAGGGCCTGAGATTTAAAAGGGTCTGGAATATTCAGGAGCTCTTAGGCCCATGGTAGTAGAGGGAACGGAGTGCTCCAGAGGAGCCATGGTCAAAGTGTCCATGGTTAGAGACAAACACATCAGAGTATTATCTGGCCAAGATGTACGTTTAGAACAAATGAGACTGCCCAAGCTTTAGGAAGAGCTTGTTCATTTCCACGTTCAGTGTTCATTTCAATGTGGTGCTCCTTTATCATTCACTTAAAATAGGTAGTTTCTATAACGATGGTCCTAGGTTAAATAGATGCATGCTCATCTCTTTGATGAACGATGATTGAACAATGATTCAAAGACTCTGTTCTGCTTTGCTAATCACTTTCAAAGCTGAAAGAGATGTTCTGACTCATAACTTCATAGGGGACTGAGCCCGTCTCACTAAGTTGTCTCTGTGAGCTCTACATTACTATTTTGGGATAGAACCCAGCCACCTGTGGAGGCCAGAAACCCATTTGTCTCTGTGCAGCAGTGAGGTTAGGTGCATTTGAAGACTTGAGTCTGGGCTGAGACAGTCAAAAATGCAAGACACTCAGAGTGCATGACACGCACAAGCCCTTTAGCAGGGTGTGTGGGAGGAGAGGTTCAGGATGAAACAAAGCTTTTGAGGGGTGAGGACAGGGTTTTGTAAGTCATGATAAAAGACCATCTATGGAAGGATCACTTGGAGAGCTTGATTAAAAAAAGAAACTCCTGAACCCCAACTTGATCTTTCCAAATCAGATTCTATGAGCGTGGAACCCCAGAACCTGGACTTTTTAAAAACAAGGTCTTCAGGTGATTCTGATGTGTACAAGTTTGAGGAACATCTTGGCTCACTTTTTGCTCCTTTGCTATCTGTCTACCATGGCCAGAGGAAAATGTATTTGCCTGACTAGCGAGAATTTATTTGTTGGGGGGATAAAATTCCAGTGAGGGGCTTGCATTTTGATGGGTTTGGCATTTAGGGATGTGGTGATGCTACCATCAGGGTTTATGATTTTATGTGTACAAACTGCAGATTTGTCATCCATTCTTGCTAAATTCAGTCAACAAGCATTTAAATATTGATTGACCACCTGCTATGTTGCAGGTATTGTGCTAGGCTTGGCGAGTACCGGCAAGTATAAAAAGAATGTCTACCCTCAAGGAGGGCATGGTCTGGCAATTGCTGCCATTTAATGGGCAACAGACTATGGTTCAGATGTGAGGCAGCTTGCAGGGGTGGGCTGCCACCAAGCAGCAGAACCAGAACTCCATTTTGAACTCCTGAGTCTCCTAGTCCAGTGTTCATTTGAGCCCACCTTCTACCTTTTTAAATGGAATGATGCTCTTTAAAAAGGTAGACTTTACTTGGAACATGAAGAATTATACTCAGCATATTTTTCCTCTTTATGTTAATGCTGCAGCCATCTTTTCGGAGTCAGAAATCTGGTTATTGTTTGGAAATTATTCTGACTATGCAAGTCTCTCACTATAATCACGTTCAAGCTAGGAGACATTCTGGAGTGAAAGGATTCTTTAAAATAGAGTTTTCCTTTTTTTAAAACTCTCCTAAGAAAGCTTCCCTACAAGGGGTCATGGAGAACAAGATCAAGTACTGCAGAGATGTTGAATAAGAGGAAAATGGAGACACAGTCATTGAATGTCGGACATAGGAGGCCATTAATGAGCAGTCTTGTCCAGTGGTCTGGACAGAAGCCAGAAAGCGGGAGAGTCGAGAGGAGTTGAGGGAAGAGCAGAAGAATGGAGCTGAACTCAATTAGATGATCAAGATAAACAGGATCAGATAAATAGTGGGAACTGAGACAGGGAGAGAAACTTGGCCAAAGAAACACGGAGATTAAATATAGGGAGTGGTGGGTCAGAACCGGAAGTGGGGCAGAGCAACACTGAGAGGCCAGCGTTTACGCTCATCCAAGTGGGCAGGCCACATTTTGTTACAGCAGCTTGACTACACAGCCGGCTCTGATGCCGTCTTTGGCCAAAATAAGTGATGAGGTCAGTTAGGACTCAAAGGATTAGGGAATAGATATTGGATGGGAAAACTGAAAAATCACACTGCAAACAGGAATAACTGGGCCCACTTTTGCAAATGGTCTATCCAATCATCCTTCTGCTTCCACGAGCAGGCAGAACCCACCATACCGGCTTGTAAGTCAGACTTCACTGTCTGCACAGAAAATCAAGTCCCTTTCCTCAGGGGTGAGGTCTTCCCGGGTACCCACTGAATGAATCGATGGCAACACAGTTATTAGATCTCCACTGCCTTGTCTTAGGCTTGGACAACAGGCTTCTTGGCCCTGATTACCTCCAACGTGCGCTGTAGTCCTTTGATCTTGAAATGCTTTTAGTAATGGTTTGCCAGCCAAGGGCCCCAGTTCTGGGAGGAACTATAGTGGTAGCAGAAATGAACAATACAAAAGAGGCAATTGAACCATGTGACTTCCGGGAACGTCCAATACAAAACTGTCATTTCAACACCCTCCCTGGTCTTCTCAAGAGATGACCAATAACATCATGAACTTGATGTCATTAAGTAGTAACCTCCCTAGGTGATTATGTTGGCTAACCTAAATATGTAAAGAATGTTGCCTTCCTCTTCACCATCACTGTGCTGCTACAAGCTGTCTTTAGGACATAAAGCTGGTGCTGATCCCAAAGAACTCAGTGAACCCCTTCCAAGGGATGGCCCTTGAATATCAAATATGCTGCTTCCTCTCCTGGGGGAATGCAACCACCATTAACATTCCTCTCGTGCCTTTTGTGAGAATTACAAACTAATTACAGAATGCATAATTAAGTGCTTCATCTTTTAAATGTGAAAGAAAAACACCCCAAAACAACCAAGCATTCCTCCTTTTGAGCTTGATTTTACTATTGGTGATTAGCAACATGATTCACTCTGAAATGGGAAGGGTGTGCTTTGAAGCATACTTCTCATTTTCTAAGCATAATAAAAGGTTGGAAGCTCAGGACAGGTTTGATGTATTTTTCCCCATAGAAGTAGAGTTCACTGGAAACACCTTGCCTCTCACCTTTTGTGAATTATTGTTTAGTCCTCATGGGGGTTGTGGAGCACATCCTCTCCTCACTGGCTCAGGTCAAGGTAGTGGCTCTCTGAGGCATAAGACAACTACTGACATGCACTTAGCACACTATAGTCAGGGAAACTTCTTTATGCCCCTATCTCATTTAGTACCTGCAACAAATCTGTAAGGAAGCTGTTTGTATCTCAGTTTCACAGTTGAGGGTCTTGAAACCAGGGAGTTGATGTGATTCAGAGTCGTATGACTAATTAAAAGAAGGCTGGGGTCTGTGGCCAGGCTCGGTAGGAAGCTAAAATTCCATGTGCTTCCTCCTACAACATTATGGAAAGGATGGGGATTCAGCTGGATAAGTTGTTTGGACCATACTTTGGGGTCCTCCCACTTTATCTTTCTCTTGTGTTTGATACAACCCAGAGCTGCTCTTTGTGAAGTCTGGTAAGAGTTGAGTTATGACAGCAAAAGTAAACAGGTAAACACATCCATTCAAGGAAGTACATGCTATACTGCCTGTATGTTGAGATTTGACTATGGGGTCAGACCTTATTATAAGATAATTTTCCCTTAAAATGGCTTAGAGCGTATGAAGGAAACCTCCATGTCTATAATATCAGACAATGTCAAAATAATTAGACATATGTATCAGAAAAAATTCTTCTGCTATTTCTCTCACCACACTTTTTTAAAATTTATTTTTAAGTAGTCTTTATCTTCAACATGGAGCTCAAATGTACAGCCCTGAGATCAAGAGTTGCATGCTGCACTGACTGAGCCAGCCAGTGCCCCCACACTCACAACACTTCTGACACAAGATGTGTGGGTTCTTTCCACACTCACCAATTCTTGGACACCAGCTGGGTGTCCTGAAATTCAGATGAATTCTGATACCGTCTACCTGGAGTTAGTATCAGATCCCACAAGTTAAGGGCTCAGTCCTACAAGACTGCCCCTCACCAGTTCAGAGGCCAATCACAAGTCCAGATTGTCACCTGTAGTACAACTCAGGGAAACACTTTCTTATGGATACTGGTTTAAAAAATAATAAAGGATATTTTAAAGAATATGGAAGGACAGCTAAAGGAAGAGATACATAGGGTGAGCACAGGAACTTTTGTCTCTGTGGAGTTGGGGCACATGGATGTGTTCTCCAACCCAGAAGCTCTCCAAAATCTGTACTTTCAATAACTTGATTTCCAGGCCCTGGAAAGTGCATGTATGCTTAATGTATGAATCAACTGTCATTCTTCCTGTCTTGGGTCTGGAAAATGAAGTCTAGGAGAGCTTTGTTGGGCTTTCCAGAATCAGCCAATGATCTCTTTTGTAGTAGATGTCCTAGAAACCTTACTTACACTTCACTGGTCTACCATCCAAGTTTCAAGATTCTAATCAGGGCTTGATCTTTCTGGTGACCAGACCCCTTCATGATCCCACCAAGAGGTGCCTTGTTAGAACAAAAATATGCTTATCACCCAGGAAAATCTGAGGGATTCAGGAGCTCACTTCAGACACACCTATCACTCAAGAAATTACAAGGGTTTTAGGAGATCTGTGTGGGGAAGTGGAGTCAAAGACCAAATATTAGCAGGAATGAAAATAGTAGGCATAGACAAACATATATTATGTGTGTGCATGTCTTATTATTTCATAACATATTAACCCTGTGAATAGCTATCCTCTGCCCTCTTCCCTGCCCAGTTCTCTCATTTTATTATCTTTTCTCTTTTTTGTCTCCACTAGATTATACAGCTGTCCCACATTTAAATACCTAATTGGAAAGTGCATGTATGCTTAATGTATGAATCAATTGTCATTCTTCCTGTCTTGGGTCTGGAAAATGAAGTCTAGGAGAGCTTTGTTGGGCTTTCCAGAATCAGCCAATGATCTCTTTTATAGTAGATGTCCTAGAAACCCTACTTACTCTTCACTGGCCTACCATCCAAGTTTTGGCACCTGGTTACTTTGCCTGAGGGCCTTCTCTGCTACCAGAATCCATTTTAGCACCCACCTGGCATCTTCCAGAATGTCCTCTGAGAATAGCCCTCAATAAGTTATAGGATTCGGGGACAAATACTGCAGTTCCCTCATGTCTTTGGCAGGATAACTTTGATGCATATGGCCTCCCAAGTCTTTCCAGTGAGCCTGGGCTCTACGTATCTACTGACCTATCTGACTTGATATTACTGCCTTTTCTTTCCTTGTCTTGCTTCCCCTCTCCCTGCTGGTGTTTCCTTTCTTTCCCACATAACTACTTGCATTCGGTTCTACTTGTAGCAGATTGAGGGTCTTCCTCTGAAGGAACCCAAACCAAGACGCCTTTGTACTCAAGCACTGGAGGTACTTCCTTCTGCCAAGTCAACAGGTGTTTGCCAAATATCAATTCTTTTCCAAGCATCATGCATGGAGAGCAGGAGGTCCCAAATGAGTCTTCCAGACTCACTCTGGTCAAAGCAGGTTGGGAAGTATTACATGCTACAATCTCCCGTAGAGCACACTGGTATATTAAAGGTTCTGAAAAGTTGAGCAATAAATAAATAAGCTTACATTTGTTTATTTTAGTATTTCTTCAACTTTTTAGTTAAGGAACTCAGTTTCTCTGTCATAGCAGCTATTATATTCCTATGCAGTTTGATGGCAAATGCGTATCTAGGTGGACTGATACACCAGGAAGGAGCAATTTAGGACAGAATTCTGATACCAGGAGTTTCTTCTGTGTGCTGACAAATTTTTTTTTCAGAAAGAATGTTACACCAAATCGTTTAGGGTTAGTCTTCTTTCAATATGCTCTCATTCTTAAATGCTCTCATTCTCTCCATCTCTGTCTCTCTTCACATGTTTATATCTTTATGAGTTCATCCACTTACCCATTCTCTTATTCATTCGTTCAACTAATATTTAAATAATTACCATATGCAAGGCATAGTGCTGCCTATTGGGAGATAAAATGCATAAGTGGATGTAACAATTATAACTTTCCCAGTATTACTCAGCCATAAAAAGAATGAGATCTAGTCATTTGTGACAACATGGATGGACATAGAGGATATTATGCTAAGTGAAATAAGTCAGATAGAGAAAGACAGATACCATATGATTTCACTTATTAGTGAAATCTAAAAACCAAAACAAATGAACAAACAAAAAGGCAGAAACACCCATAAGTACAGAGAACAAACTGTTGTTTGCCAGAGGGAAGAGCGGGTAGGGGGATGGGCAAAATGGGTGAAGGGCAGTGGGAGGTACAGCCTTCCAGTTACAGAATGAATAAGTTACAGGGATGAAAGATACAGCACAGGGAATATAGTTAATGATATTGTAATAGTGTTGTGTGGTGACAGATGGCAGCTACACTTGGTACAGATGGCAGCATAGTATAATATAGAGAGCTGTTGAATCACTATGTTGCACACCTGAAACTAATGTCATTGTGTGTCAACTATGCTTCAATTAAAAAAAATTCCACCTTTCCAAAGTACAGAACCATTTTGATACATTTTGAGTTTTATTTTAAAACTGAAAATCTAGGAGTGCCAGAGTGGCTCAGTTGTTAAAACATCTGCTCAGGTCATGGTCCCAGTGTCCT
>PITA01034277.1:0-11786 GCA_004023965.1 Spilogale gracilis | reverse complement strand
GTAAACTGGTGCAGCCGCTTTGGAAAACAGTGTGGAGATTCCTTAAAAAATTAAAGAAAAAGCTACCCTATGTCCCTGGAATTGCACTACTGGGCATTTACCCCAAAGATATAGATGTGGTGAAAAGAAGGGCCATATGTACCCCAATGTTCATCGCAGCAATGGCCACAATTGCCAAACTGTGGAAAGAGCCAAGGTGCCCATCAACAGATGAATGGATAAAGAAGATGTGGTACATATATACAATGGAATACTATGCCTCCATCAGAAAGGATGAATATACAACTTTTGTAGCAACATGGACTGAACTGGAAGAGATTATGCTGAGTGAAATAAGCCAAGAAGAGAAAGTCAAGTATCGCATGGTTTCACTTACTTGCGGTGCATGAGGGGTAACCTGGAGGACAGTGGGAGAAGGAAAGTAAATGGGAACTAGGGTAACCCAGGGAGGGAAACGAAACAACAGAGACTTTGGACACCGAAACAAACTGAGGGACTTGGAGGGAGGGGGGTGGAGGGATGGGAGTGCCTGGTGGTGGGTACTGGGGACACCTAAAGCGTGGAGCACTGGGTGTGGGGAATGGGTAATGAATCTTGGAACACTGGAAAAAAAAATTTTAGTAACAATAAAAAAAAATAAAAAGTAAGTGAATTAACCACAGAGAGTATTTGGTGGTGTTGCATATAATTTTATGTAAACTGTTACTACTAAAGGAAAGTAAAGAGTATTTGGTGATGTCGCATATATTTTATGTAAACTGTTACCACTAAAGGAAAGTAAATAAAAACAATGCCCTGATAAGTTTGAATCTATTAACCTCTTCTTAAGAGGAAATTCAAAGACAATCCCAGGGATTTCAGCAGAAGGAAAATCTAAAAGAGAGAATCTATATATAACCACACTTATGACTAAAATTTAAATGTTGGATTCAGATTATTCTTTATACAGTTGGATGTAAAAAAACTGTTAACAGTGGTATCCGCGTTCTTTTTATTTTATTGAGGAAATGGTTTAATAGAATCACCAGACTTGGAAATGTGATCCTAAGAGGATGGATTATCAGTAGCCAGAAACAGAAAAAGTTTAACTTCTATTTATTATAAATAAGAATTTGAGGGAAGGAGAAAGAGCATAACAGAGAGAAAAAGAATTGTAGTAAACATTTTTAAAAGCAGAAATGTCTCTAATGTTCATTATTCTGAAATGAAAACTCCCTGCTCTATGTCCCCAAATCCTCAATAAAGCTCTGAGAATCCTGTTTTACAAGTTGAGAGACTGATTTCCAAAAATGGGTTTATATTGGTTTCCTATTGCTGCGATGGCAGATGACCATTAGTGGCTTAAAACAGCACACATTTATTTTATAATTCTGGAGCTCTGAAGTCCAAAAATGGGTCCTACAGAGTTATATGAAGATGTCAGTGGGTCTGAAGGCCTCAAGGGGTAATCTGTTTGTTCTCTTTTTTAGGTTCTAGAGGCTTTACTTCCTACCTAATGGCATCACAACTTAAAATCACTCTCTCTTCTCTGCTTCTCTTTAAGTCTCCTCAGACTGACTCTCCTGTTTCCCTTCTTCGATTGTAAGGACTCTTGTGATCACATTGGGTCACCTGCAAAATCCAGGTTAATCTCTTAAGATCTTTATTTACAACTTTAGAGCAAGGTAACATATTCACAGGCTCTGGACATTAGTGTGTGCACACCTCTGGGGGTCTGTTATTTTGTCAGGGCCACTGTTGGGAAGAACAGAATGTGCAGAAGGAACAGTGTCATGATAGTTAAAATGAACCAATTCAGAGGAAGCAGAGAGCTTGAAGCCAGAGGAATCATGACAATGTGCCTTTCATAGTTTTTGAGCAGGACAATAGCATGATCGTAATATCTGTGCTTTGGGGAGATAATTTTGTGATAATATCAAAGAAGGATTGTAGCATAATGATAAATAACAAAATAGTCAACAGTTCTAGAGAACAATAGGTTTGTCACAAAGCAGTACATGATTAATCACCAAAAGAATTTTAAAAACAATAATTGCTACTGGAATTTTTAAAATGTAAATTTGGATGATGGTGATTAGTGAAACTGTTCTAATGGCAAGGACAAGGACATGCATTTGATTTCTTTGTGAGTCAGAATGTTCCATGGCTAAGTTAAACACAGCCACAAGAGTGTGGGAGAGTCGTAAAGAAAATCAAGTAAGAAAACAAGGTAGAGGGGTACTAACAATTCATCTCTACTGGAAAAAAAAATTCCAGTTTTTATGTCCTTCTGATGGTAGGTTAGTACTTTACATATTGAAGATGGTACTTTAATCATATATTTAAACAAAATGGGTTTTATAAGATTCATACTTCTGTAAATATGAATACATTTAGTTTTCTGATCATAGATACACTTTTAAAGATTTGTGTAAATAAAATTTACATAAACTCTCTAATATTCCAAATATACTTCTTATATGAACTTTATGAAAAATCAATGTACAGTTTTGCTCCTTAAAGAAAAATTTATGTAAGAATAATTATAATTATTCTTTGTAGTTATAATATGAAGTTTGCTTGATGAACACAAATTTAGATCAAGAATTAAGAGAGGACAGTGGTATGTATACAATAATGGCTTTGAAATGAAATAGTAGGAGCAAAATAAGTTAATCAGAGAAAGAATTATCATGTGATCTCTCTCATATGAGGAATTTGAGAGGCAGGGTGGTGGTTCATGAGGAGAAGGAGAAAATGAAACAAAATGGGACCAGGGAGAGAGACAAACCAATAAGAGACTCTTAATCTCAGGAAACAAACTCAGGGTTGCTGAGGGGTGGGGGGAAGGGATAGGGTGGCTGGGTTATGGAAACAATTAAAATTAAAAAATATATAATGGTAGATCTGAGTCTTAAGTCTTCTTTTAATTAGTTGTATGATTTTACATAATTTACCTTTCTGAGTCTTTGGTTCTGTTTTATAAAGTAGAAATGATAATAATACCTATTATTAGGATTGTTTTGAGAATTAGAGATTATTTGTGTATTATGGGTGTGACACAAATGGTATTTTTATTAGCTATTATCCTAATTCAAACATTCAGTGTCAATAACCTAATACATCCATCTCCATAATGAAGACATGCTTGCTTTTAGGACCAGAGGGATTAAATTTAAAATGTGATGTTTAGACAATCTTGTAATTGTCTTTTCTCTCATCATTTAAAAATTATATTCCCTCTTTTTTCTTCTTTCCATGGTTGTTGTTAAGATAGTCAGCTGTCTGTCCAGTTGCCTTTACATTGTTGGTAACCTGTTTTTTCTCTTTGGTTGACAAGTGTAAATCACAAATGATGTGTGGGTAATGTGAATAGTTACAAGTGTCATGGTTTTAATGTGTGAAAATGAACCGATTGCTCATAGGCAAATAAAATTCTTGCTGATATTAAAGAAATTTTTTTCTTTTGAGACTTTGTAGAAAGTCATATAATGAACATATCTCTCAGTATTTACTTTCCAAACTATCTTAAAATATCTCCTCAACCTCCATTACTGTATTCCCTTACTCATGTAGTTTTCCTCATAGGGCTGACTGCTTCTCGACACTGAATTTTATATGTATATATTGTCTGTCTTCCCACTCCATGAATACCAGAATATTAGCTGCTCTATCACACCAACTCCCTAGGTGTTTGGTGGCTTTGTTCATAATAAGATTTCTGAGCATATCATTTTCCTAGGGCTGTCATAACCAAATACTATAGGCTGTGTGGCTTAAGAAAAAGTAATTTATATTCTCAATCTTTTGGAGGCTAGAAGTCCAAGATCAAGTTGTCGACAGGTTTGGATTTTCCTGAGGCCTCTCTCCTTGGCTTGAAGATGTCCACTTTTTTGCTGTGTTCTCACATGGCCATTTCTCTATGTATGCACATCCTTCCTTTGAGAACGCCAGTCACATTGGATTAGGATCACAGCCTTACTGCCTCACTTTAACTTAATTCTTTCTTAAAGACCTTATTTGCAAATATAATCACATTCTGAGGGACTGGGAGCTCGGGTTTCAAATATGAACATGGGAGGGACATAATTCAGTCCATAACACTGAGAAAGGGAGTCTGATTGGCTTAGTTTCAGCTAGGGGTCACACAAGTCAGAATAGTAAGGAAAAAGGAAACAATACTCAGAAGAACATAGGAGAAAATGCGCTAGTTATTTAAAAAAAACAGCAGCAAATCATTGATAGTCACCATGTGTTTCCTAAGGAGGACTTGAAATGCAGCTATTTTGTGTTGCTAGGTACTTGCAGATACAAAAGCTCTGGTTTCAACTAATTTTTCAGTGTGGTTAAAAAAACAAAAACAAAACCACATAACACAAATGTTATTTCTTAACCATTTTTAAGTATACAGTGTAGTAAACTATATGCACAGTGTTTTACAGGAGACCTCTAGAACATTTTTTTTAATCTTTCAAAACTAACTGAAACTTCAATCCCGTTAAACAACTCCTTTTTTTCCTTCCCCTAGGCCTCCCCTTGCCCCCTCAAACACCATTCTACTTTCTAAGAGTTTAACAACTCTAGATACCTCAAAAGTGAAATCATGCAGATTTGTCTATGGCTTTTTTCACTTAGCTAATGTCTTTAAGGTTCATTTTTGATATGGCATAGTAGTTTTTCTTAAGAATGAATGATTAATTTCAGCGATGTTTAAAAAGGCAACAATAGGGGCACCTGGGTGGCTCAGTTGGTTAAGTGACAGCCTTTGGCTCAGGTCATGATCCCGGGAGACCTGGGATCGAGTCCCACATGGACTCCCTGCTCAGCAGGAAGCCTGCTTCTCCCTCTCTCACTCCCCCTGCTTGTGTTCCCTCTCTGGCTGTGTTTCTCTCTGTCAAATAAATAAAATCTTAAAAAAAAAAAAAAGGCAACAATAAGCTTTACCAAAATATTTTATCACCTTTACTCCATATTTCTCTTACCACTTTTTTTTAAAAATTTGCCTCCTTTATTTAAGTGTCCAAAGTTGTTTTTAATGTAGTTCTATATGTAGAAAATACAATTCAGCCATATATGAAAGTGTTTCTGTGTTTTCATGAAACTGATTACTGGGTTTACATTAGGCTTTCTTTCTTTTTTTCTCACTTCCATTCTTCCTTCCTTTTTATATTGTGTATTTACTGAGTGCCTACCTTGTGTCAGCATTTCTGGTAAGAATTGAAAATTGAAGGAAAATTCTATTGCAATAAATCTTCTGAGGTCTTATATGTCTGCGAATATTTTATTATGCTTGCACATTTTAATAGCTACATAGAAAATTCTATATTCTGCGTTCTTGCTCTTCAACACTTTAGAGACATTTCTTCATCTTCTTGCATTCAGTGTTGCTACTGAAAAATCTGAAGTCAATTTAATCCTTATAACTTTGTATTGTATATTATCTGTTCTTTCTCTTTTTAAGCCTTTAAAAGCCTTTAAAAATGCTCTCTTCATCTTTGGTATTAAATAATGTTACCCCAATATGTCTTAGGGTAGATTTTTCCTTTGTTTGTTTTTTAGCACTTTATGGGTCTTTTCAACCTGAAATATTTCTTCTTTTTTGAAAAAAAATTCTTATAAATTATATCTTCATTATTTCTTTAAATGTTTCCTCGTAGCCAAAGGCTTTGAGAAGCAGCCAAGTAAACACTGGGAATTCACTCGATCTATATTCCTGGAATATTTTATTCATAATGTTCAATTATATAGATTATGTTTCTCTTTCTCTAAATCCAGTCATACACAATGATTCTGTAATGAATGATAATGTACATGCTTTCTGTCTGTTTTCAGTTTTCAGAATCAACATATAGACAAAGAATGAAAGAACTAGTAACTGTTAGAGAATAAAATGCAAATTCAATAATACTTGACAATAAAATAATGGTACATCTGACTGAGATTGAGAAGTGGAAGGAGGAAGGTGGTATTGAATGAGGTACAGAAAGAAGTACCAACTTTTTTTTCATATTTTATATTTAGGAGTTAGGAAATATAAATAAAGAATGAGATGTTTCTGGAGATAACTTAAAATTTTCATGTTACTATTTCAATTTTAAAGTTACTTTTTATAAACTTATAAAAAGTAATGTAGGGGCGCCTGGGTGGCTCAGTTGGTTGAGCAACTGCTTTCCGTTCAGGTCATGGTCCTGGAGACCTGGGATCGAGTCCCACATTGGGCTCCCTGCTCAGCGGGAAGCCTGCTTCTCCTTCTCTCACTCCCCCTGCTTATGTTTCCTCTCTGGCTGTGTTTTTCTCTGTCAAATAAATAAAATTTTTAAAAAAAGTAATATAATAAAAATGATGGGGAAAGGAGGGAGTAGAGGGAGTGAACTTATCTTTTCTGGAAGAGAAAACAGTTGATAAAAGAAATAGGTGTAAAGGCAGAAGCACATTGTTATATGCTTATATAGATAACCTCTAGAAGATAACCTAGAATCCAGATAATCTTTTTTATAACAAAGATAACCTCTAGAAAAAGTAAAGTCAGAAATAGTACAAAATAATTGCCGTCTGTGAGGAGTGGACCTGGGAATGGAAGACAGAAAGAAAAGCTTTGTAATTTTAAGCTTTTCTATGTTTTTAAAATTTTTGTTTCTATGTGCATCTATTACTGTTATGATAAGAATAAAAAAAGACTTTTTATTTATAAAGAAGTATCTGCTCTCTCTGGTAAAGACAAACATTATCTTCAGAATTTTTTTGTGTTTCTATATTCACATCCTTAAACAAAATATTTTCTGATTATCTTCAGATTACTCTGTTTTCTGTTCATGACAGAAGGCTTATTACTATTAAAAAAAAGAAAAAGAAAAAAAGAATGCGAGAATTCATTTGCTCAATTGGGTTAGGACTTTATGGACATTTGTACTTTCTGTCCAACCTGTAAGTCTTAATTTACATTTTCCATCTAAATTGCCCTGGAATGTTACCAGGAGGACAGTTATGAAAGTTCAAAAATAAAATTTAATAGATCTTCATATTTTGAACCCTCCAATAATAGTAGTGAGGGTTTATTTTCAAGTGCCTTCTGTTAGAATATTTACTAATACCTTTGCATTTTTGTAATTTACCCTTTCTCATAGTTACTATTCAGTGCATTTATTTCCTGTGGCAGCATGCATCTGGACATCCTTAAAACTAATTGCCTGAGTCTGGAGGTGAACAGTTTTTCTGTTTTATTTGTCCTTGTTTCAGTGAATAAGTGTTAGATTTGTTGTTTTTTAAGATAGTCCCTAGTCAGCAGAAGAATATGCTTAGGATACTACTGATTCATGCATTTTCTTGAACTGATATTAAGATGGAATGAATTTTTCAAAGACTATTTTGTCATTAAAAGCCTAAGCAAACTACATAAAGAAAGAAAATAACACAGGATTGCAAAAGTCAAATAACTAATCATGTAGACACTTAGTTATTTCTTCTCTAATCATTCCTTCTTATTTCCTGATAGTGTTTAGAGTGATTTATGTTCACTCTTGTATTTGGGGCTAAGGCATTTACATTACCTCACCAAAGAAAAAATAATAAACATTTGAAGAAGGCCATTGCCTTCATATCTCAACTGTCAAATTACACTAGTCAAATAAGTCAAATTCACTCAAATCTTTTGAGTATCAAAATCCTACTCCGTGTCCAGTATTGTGCAAAGTATTATAGATAATGAAAATACTAGTTCTGTCTTTGGAATTTTAGCCATCTAGCTGTTTGATAGAATGTAGATAAATGAAATCAATATAAGATAAGAAATTGTAATATAATACCTATACTCCAGTGTTGCAAATGTAAATATTCTAACAATGCAGAAATTGTGACTCTCAAAGTGAGCCAAGGTAGTAAAAGTTAGTCATGAGAGAAGTATTGCTATCTCAGATTAAGAAACTGTTAAGATTTAGATTAATTATTGCAAAGAAAATGGACATCCAAGAAAGAGTTAGACTCTGGACTTATCTGCAGAGTATATAATGATAAAGGGGGAATAGAGTTGTGTGGTAAAAACTCCTTCCCCTCCTCTTCTGTGGTGAAAACACTTTGTTCCTACTTTTGTCTGATTCACTCAAATGATGATTATGGTAGTTGTAGGTTCCCTTATATTGTCTTTATGTTATCCCTGATATTTCAATAAAGACATGTTAAAAATGTCAATTTCCCATATAACTATGGGATTGATGGTGTGCTGGGGAGGATTAACAAGAAGTACCTGACCAATGTTTATGATGAAGTAGATAATGAATGAGCAGTTTTTCTTTGCAGTCAAACGGTAGTAACAGAGGTCACCACTGGATGAGGACAGTTGTGATCAACGGTAAAATAACCTTAGGAGGGTCCTCAGCATCAAAGTCGCAGTGCAGGTATGACGAAAAAACTACTGAAGGAAATGAGGGCACATGGGAGGTAGCACCTGGAAGATTATCAGAACTTGTCACGGCAGTGTTTGGAAGGGAGATGGTTTCTAGCAATGAAAACAGCAGAGGATCATTCCAATGTATTTTGGACCACATTTGTGAACATCATTTATTCTGCAGGTTGCACTGATTGCTATTTGTGCTTTTATCACAACAAATAGGAAGGCTATCTGTGTCCCAAGTCTTAATGAAATTCTGAGTAGTGGTTGGTATTTTGAATCCAGGGATAGAAAACAGTACTGAGCTGAAATTAATAGATTTCTTTTTAAACATGGAGATAGTAAATTCTTAGATGCTCCATCTATAAAAGGAGAAGATTGAACAAAACAGGGTCAGTCTATTAGTCAACCCATCACTGAGCCATACATATTTTTCATCCATCTTCCAGGGCCAAAGAAAAGATTATTTCATTCACTTTGCCTTCCTCCCTGCAATTCCCAAACTCAACCTTAAAAATGTATTCACATAAAATTTTAGAAATTGAGTCACTTCATTTAGTTTTCTCAAAGAAGATACTGAAGGAGTTTAGTATTCTTAATCTGTGTTTTGAAAATATTAATACAAAGCAGGATCTATATTTCAACCTTGTTGTCCCCTGTGAGGAATCAGTGACCAAAAACCACCAACTTGGATGATGGCTCTATTACCCAAAATAAATGAAACAAATGTATTTTTCCATATAAAGAAAATACATGTTTATTATAGAAAACATTACAGAATAAAGTATAAAGAAGGCAAAAATCCATAATCTAAAAACATTGTCAAGAATCTTATGTTTTGTAAATAACAGGAGGTAACATTGTCTACATTTCAGTTCTGATGGTTTTCTATGCTGAGGTAGAGTATATTAACACCGTTAAAAACATATATATATATATATACACACATTATATATATAATATGTATTATTATATATATATGATATGTGTATATATATAATAATATGTATATATATATGTATTATTTACATGAAAACTTAGGTATTTTCTTATGTTAAACAGTATTGTTTGTGGCTGCCAAATTCATTGTATCCCTGTACTATATTATATACGATTTTTCCCTATTGTTGTGCCTTTAGTTTATTTCCATTCTCTGCTGTCTTAAAAAAAAGCTATTAGGAATATTTTCAAATACATATCTTTGACTATATGTATAATGATTTATTGGTTTATCTATACAAAAGGGAATATATGGGTCAAATATATGAGCGTATTTAAGCCCTAGAAAAATGACATCAAAAATCTCCTTCCAGAAGAGTTTTACCACTTTACATTACTACAGAAGTATGAGTGCTTGTCCTCACATTTTATTGCTATGGAACAAATAATATGTCATTTTGATAGGTGAAAATATTATTTTATTGTAATTGTATTTGTACTTCTTTGGCTATATTTTATGTTTGTCTATTGGGAAAATGTTTTTTATTATTAAATTTTGAGAGTTCTTTATATATTCTGAATACAAATCCTTTATCAAATATGTGATTTTTTTTTAAAGATTTTATTTATTTGACAGAGAGAAACAGAGCTAGAGAGGGAACACAAGCAGAGGGACTGAGAGAGGGAGAAGCAGGCTTCCCGCCGAGCAGGAATCCCGATGTGGGACTTGATCCCGGGTCTCCAGGATCATGACCTGAGCTGAAAGCAGTTGCTTAACCAACTGAGCCACCCAGGCACCCCTCAAATATGTGATTTGCAAGTGTTTTCCCAGTTTGTAGCTTTTCTTTTCATTCTTTTAACAGCATCTTTTGAAGAGCTTCATTAATATACTGATATTTGATGCCTTTTCTATCACTTTGCTTAATTTTAAAGGGGGGAGAGAGAAAGGTAAGGAGAGAGGAAAACTGGCTGGTTTAGGTTGAGTTACATGCTCATCTGTGGGTAAGGGAAAGATTGCATTTTGATATTTTCACAAAGACTGCACATAATGGGTAGTCATCAAAAAGTATAAGAAAAGAGTAATGGTATATGATTTTATCTGATGAAAGCTATGGGCCCTTTGGGTAGAAAATGCACAAATGCAATATAGGATGTATCTTTTTATACAGATACATTCACAAAAATGGTCAGGAAAAGAACATGGGTTTGATAATTCTGAAAATACAACTGCATGGCTAATAATTTGCTTTATTATAATCGAGCAATCTGACAGTATCCTAATTTTGACTCAGGTTATAGTATTGTTTTTCTTTTGTTAAAACTTCTGAAGCATAAAGAATTCTTCCTGGATACTTAAGCATTTCACTAGGCTACATCTTAAAGTGGCTACTTGCTTTTCATTTTTATTTGAAGGCATTATAAGTCCTTTCAGGTTTCAGGTACTTAAAAAACATTAATACATTTCTATGGGTGCCTGGGCAGTGCAGTCAGTTAAGTGTCCAGCTCTTGGTTTTGGCTCAGGTTGTGATCTAGGGTCATGAAGTCAAGCCCTGCACTGGGCTCAGAACAGTCGCTTGAAATCCTTTCTCCCTCTCCTCTTACCCCAGTCTCTCTCTCTAAAATAAATAAATACATCTTTTAAAAACTTCTAGATAACTTTGTCTGAGCCTGTTTTTGATTCTTATCATTCTAAGGTTGGACTATACTATCTCATTCATGAATCACATTTGTACTTATTTTCTTTGTTAATTTCTTCTATGTATATCCCTTAAGTCTATCACTTGTTTTACTGATCAGATATATTCCATAATGTCATTTCAATAATATATTGCTTCTATCCATTCAATAGGATTGAATGATTCCTATCATTTAATGATTTGAATAGTTTTCCTGCAGAATTCAACCTGTTCTACTCTTATTTAGCAGTTGCTAATATCAGTGAGACCCACTCTAAAACTATTGGTCTGGGTTTCTGGGCATTGGAGAGAAGAAGACGACACAAACCAAATTAGGGTATTTATTTACAAACTTTAGGCTGTGTATATTGGTGCCCAGAACTTCATTCTCATGTAACTGCATTGGCCACCTCTGTTTTTTATTTCCATTTACTAGCCAGCCCACTTTTTTTTAAAGACAGTCCTTCCTCTGAATACAGTTATATCTCCAGCCAAAGGCAATCCCTGTCCCTTTTCCTCTCACACTAAATATAAACTAATTTCAAGGACATCATATGATTGTAAAACAAAATATTTCTTTTTAATTGTATATGATATCCATTATTACTCCTCTTATTTTCTGTTCTGTGTTCTCACTATGTTGTATAGTACTCTATCAAATCTTGTCCTCTATGTGTCACACTTAAAATTTTCTCTTCATTTCTACAACCCTTCAATAAATCAAATGACAAAAAAAAAATTCTCCTTTAGAACAGATGATAATCTTCAGGTACTCCTAGGACATCTATTCTAGGGATAAGACTGACTCC
>PITA01034276.1:0-11803 GCA_004023965.1 Spilogale gracilis | reverse complement strand
GGGGACCAAGGCCCCGAGAGCAGGTCCGGGTGCTGGCCCTCAGGTACGTCCTATGGCTGAGGGACCAAGGTCCTGAGAGCAGGTCTGAGTGCTGGCCCTCAGGTATATCCTATGGCTGGGGGGGCCAAGGCCCTGAGAGCAGGTCCGGGTGCTGGCCCTCAGGTACGTCCTATGGCTGGGGGACCAAGGCCCTGAGGGCAGGTCCGGGTGCTGGCCCTCAGGTATGGGGCAGAGTGTGATGCATACACTCAAGGAGGGCAGCAGTTCACTAGGGTCTAAAAAGCCACGTGGCAGGTTTGGGTCTTCATCCTGAAAGCAGTGGGGAGACCCTGATGGGTTGCAAGCAGCAGATGACCTGGTGTTCCAGTGTCACCTTCCTAAACTCTCTGACACATTCTTGGACCAGTTGGGGAGCATTCAAGGTTCAAGACCCTCCCAGGCCCAGGGCTCAGACTCTAGGGTCACTGTATTCAAACACACGGTTCGTTGACATCTGCTCTGTCTGCCCCACTCCCCAACACACCCAACAGCAGACTCTAGACCAGGTTGCCCAGGGTCGAAGCTCCCCACAGACAGCTAAGCCCAAGCCCTTACCCACACCCTGAGGTCCCTTGACCTTCACGGGCCACCATGCCCAACTGTGGGTTCTGGGCCTCTTGCGTCTTCAACCACGGGATGACAACTGAAAACAACACGGAGGGAAGCCATGGCTCTTGCCTGGGCCCTGGTGGTCACATCAGTTCAACGATGGGTGCAGCACTGGATCACCTGTAAGAGGGTCAAGGTCTTCCACAAACAACCACAGAGCGATCACGACGAAGACACCATGACACGGATGGGGCCTGGCGAGCTGTTGCCACATCCAGGGGTGTGGGAAGGTGAGAGGAAGGTCACCCTAGGCCTCCATGGAATCCTGAGTCTTAATCCAATCTTGAGTTTTGTGTCTCACAAGGGCTGAGTAGGTTTTCTGTGTCCTCCGGCAAATATCAGCCTCTCAGTTGTGCTGAGGGTCACAGGACTAGGGTGTCTACGTTTGGGCCACGTGGTGATGAACTGAGGCCTAGAGTGGGCCTGGAGGCAGAGGCGCAGCCACCGCCCAGAATTGGTACCTATGTAAGTATATACATATATTATACACACATACACATAGCAATAAAAAGAACTACTATATGGTTATTATATCATATATTATCTTATGTGTGTTGTATCTATATGGATAGATATATATTATGTAATTTATGTATAGTCATCTTGTATTTAAGAAAAAGTGTAAGTTGTATCATCTTAGTCTTCAAAACTTTCTTCTTTCACTCACCACGATGTGTTGAGATGTTTTTCAGTTGAGACCGATGACTATTTTAGCTGTTCTCTATCATTCACCAACAGTGAACTACATCCATTCATAGGTACTCATACTGACGAACACTATTATCTTCCTGATACTTGTGTCTCCAGAAGTTCTACAAACCACTCTGGGGTGTGAGTCCTCGCTGGTGCATCTGATTTTCCATGAGTGAGCGCTCGCTCTCTTGCTGGCAGCACGTGGATGGCTCGGTGCACAACCAAGTGAGTTCAGCTCATGCCCATCGTAGCCCACGTGGGAGGCCTGAGCAAAACCCCACAGGCTGGGGGTACATGCTGGGAGACTCTCACTGGGCCGGCTGCACGGCAGGTGAGGACCCTTCTCAGAGTCCTCATGGGGTGTAAGAGACGCAGGCACCCTCTGGGGTCTCCTGCAAGGGCATGGAGCCCATCATGAGGCTCCACCCTCGGGACCTACTCACCTCCCACAGGCCCTACTGTTCACACCACCGCCTGTGCGAGGAAGGATCCCAGCACGAGCTCTGGGGCATGCAAACGCATAGACCACGGCGATATCCGTGAGTGGCTTTGATACCGTGGACACATCCCCATGCTACGGTGCCCTGCAGGCCACGTGAACAGCCCGTTAAACATGGACGTTCCATAGGGCCAGCCCTGTGGCTTTCCCATTCTTGAGAAGCTAGTTGGTTCACAACTTGAAGAATTACAAAAACATAATAAAACCAACCAGAAACAAATTAAGGTAAGAAAAGAAGAAGAAAAGCCTGCAGGTACTTTTTTCAGAAATAAGAATACTGGACATCCCACCAGGTGGATCCAAGGTCCATCCGCCTCCTCGAGGGCTGGGTTCTCTCAGGGTTTCCTCATGCCGTCTTCTCCCTCCCTCTCTTCCATCGCACCCCCTGTAGAACATTCCAGGATAAAAACAATAATAAGATAAAAGGCAGCTGGGACGGAGTTTGGTGATCAGAGCCCTGCAGTTACACGACACAATTCATTTCCTTAATTACACCGAAAATCGTTTGCTCTGTGTGTTAACACGTTTCTGAATGGTGGGGTGTGCAGGAAGCCTGTGGAGCTTAATGAATTATGCAGCACGCATTTTTTTCACCAGGATTAGTGTTTATTGACTAGTTTCCTAAAAAAAAAAAAAAAAAAGTTATTTTTAGACTTTGAGGGTGGTGGGGAGGAAATAATCGGGCATCACTGTCCTTGTCTTTGAGGGTGACTTCTTTATTCATTTATCTCTCATCAAGATGCTGAAAAGTGATTTGGGGATGATTAACTCCTTTAGTCAATGTCTTTGTAATTTACCCTCTCTGAGATGTGAATGTTCCAACAAGCTAGCTGCAGGGATTTGATGGCCCTGAAATGAAGCCAAATAGAGGGAACGGTGCAAAGCCACAGCCCCTGCAGCCACTTGGGGAGGGAAGGCCAACTCAGGGAGGACTCAAGACAAAGGACACCTGCGGGCTGGGGCCTGGTGGCTGCCAGCCACATGGTCCAGAGAAGACGATCAGTGGGGTACAACGGGGAAAGGCCGCACATGTGGCACAGACCGCTGTCCAGGAGGAAACCGTGATATGCATTTTATGATGTGAAGGAAGGGTGTATAAAAGCTGTGCAAGGTTTATTCCTTCCTCAAATCCATATGCAATTAAAAATTCTTTCCCTAATAAAGATGAATTTCTGCGATCTTTTTGAAGAGCATAATTGTTAGGCACTGGGGCAAGCAGCAATTAGGGTTGGGATTAAGGTGCGGAGTATGGCGCTCACAGTGCTTGCCGGCAACCCCCTCCTCTCGATCCCAGAGGAGTCCAGGGTGCTGGTCTTTTCAGCCTCACGCTGGCTTGCAGACAGGGCAGGGCTCTCTGACTCCAGCCCACCGGCCATGGGCAGGTTGGGCACTATTTCTTCTTCTGTGTTACTCGGCATCCTGAAATGAGTGGACTGATGGTTAGCTGGTGCAGTTTTCCACAACATTCTCTTTTTCATGAGAAGGTCCATCGATTCGTTCATTCATTCCCTGGGCTTCTACCCCACATACCTACCATATGTTGCAGGAATCCCTACCATGGTGAAGGGCAGACACTATATGCTAATAAATAGACTTTCTGAGAGAGTCAGACTGTGCTAGAAACTGGGAGGTGGTCGCAAACCTGAGAGCCCAGATGGGTGGGTGAGAGATGCAGGCATGTCTCGGGGAGAATGGACCCAGTAAGCCTTAGAGAAATGGGCAGGACCTGGATCGGGACTTCATGAGTTCAAGCTGCTGGACCAGATGGCAGAGAGAGCACAAAGAGCAAGAGGAAGGACGTGGCGTCTGGGTGCACAGGGATGACACAAGTCCTTGGAGAGCAGTCAGAGTGTTTGCCGTAGAGCTTAGTCGTGGGAAGAGTAGGAGAGGATGGGAGCCATCTCACACTCAGAATGTACTTCTCCTGCAGTGCTCATTAAAAGAGAAGCAAAAGGAGGATGGCTTTCACAGCCAACTGAGGGGACAGTGGGACACGCTAGCCCCTGCTGGGACTGGCCAGGCCAGCCAAAGCCTTTCCCAAAGGCCACATACCATGTGGGGATTTAGAAAGTGGCCAGTCCTTGCTCATGGGTTGCTTGTGTCCACACCACAAGACAAGACACACAACATAGGAGTGGGGCCCCATGAAACGCCATGTGTCACTGAGGAGACCGCTCTGCAGGGGTGATGGCAGTAATGAGGATAAAGCTCCCCCTCCTGGGCAGTCACCGCGTGGCCTTTCAACCACATGAGGTCCAGCCTGTTATGAACTCCCCTTGATGATGTCACATGACAACCATATGCCTTCCCATGGCTGCTGGAACAGACTGCCACCAACAGTGGCTTAAACAGCACAATATTATTATTCTGTGGAAGGGAAGCCTAAAGTGGGTCTCACGGGCCAACATCCAGATGTCCGCAGGGCTGTGCTGCTTCTGAAGGCTCAAGGGGAGAATCTATTTCCTTCTCCCAGTTGTCCAGGTCACCTGCATCCCTCCCCTCATCTCTGAAGGGCTGGCCCTCCTCAAGACACTCTGACCCTCTGTTTCTGTCCCTTCCACTCTTCAGGACTTGTGATTACATCGGGGCTGCCTGGAAAATCCGTATTTTCAGGTCTGCTGATTAACAATCCATTTCCACCTGTTACAGGAAACCCCTTGGGCCAAGAAAGCCAACAGAGTCACGGTTGCTGGGATTCATGGGCATCTTTGGGAGACCATAGCACTACTGATCCCAGCAACTCAAGAGAAGCATCAAGCTGGACCTGGGCCCGCTGCCTCCACTGGACTCCACAAAACCGGGGAGCATACGAATCATGCACAGATCTTCCTAAAAACAAAGTTTCTGAATTGGTTCAACAGCTAAGCATAACCACGTGGGAATAGCTAGACAAGTCAGGGATGCACAGTGATTCCAACATGGATGAAACAAAATACCAGAGCTGTACCCTGGAGAAACTCTTACACAGTGTCAGGAGGCCTATTCTGGAATGTTCCTGGCAGCACTCTTAATAATGGCGGGAAAGGAAGCAACGTAAGACTGCATAAATAACATGATACACAGAGACAGTGGAACTCTATATGTCACAGAAAATGAATAAAACGTGGGCTATAGACATCAGCACGGATGACACTAAGGAAGTGGGACAAAAAAGAAGCCATCCTTTTTTTGTACAGTATGAAATTCATATGAACTGCAGAGTGTGCGAAACAATGCCGTGTTTTCCTTGGGAAGGCATGTGAGCGCTAGTTCCCAGCAGGCACGGACCGCGAGCGTCGCGTCCGGGAAGAGGGACCAGCATAGAGGGAAGGGGGCAGGTGTGGCTGGAGCCACTTTCCCTTAGGATCAATGTGTCTGTGGGCATCGGTTAAATTGTTTCCTGTAGCTTTTTTAATGTGTTTTTAAGGTTTTATAATGTTTTCTAATAAAAATTATAGACTTGATATAATTGGGCTGATATTTCTGGATTGTTACTGAGGAGACGGAGTTTCTCAGAGAGGAAACCCTTGAGCCTTGTTCTCATCAACAGAATAAAACGGGAAAAGAGTGAGTCCATGTCTAGCTCTGGAGTCTGTTCCCCATAAGAGACACGGCTCCTTCCATCGTCGCATGTGTGGCCTCCATCCGGGAGGGCACAGATCTGTCTGAGGACCGTCACTGCCCGCCTCCCCCATCCTACCCCTTCACTAGGAGGGCGCTGTGCCCTTGCCCTTCCCCAGCTCCCCGGAGCAGTGAGTGGAGCGGAGCCCCTGCCCATGGTGAGTGGGGTCCGCGTGTAGCCGAACGCGCCCTCCTGAGCTAGCTCACGTCTGCTGCTGCAGCACCCAGTAGCTTCTGGCACAGAAATCCTCTCCGCCAGAGCTGAAGGTCCCACTGCAAAGACAAGGCTTCCTAGGCCCGAAGCCAAAGCCAAGGGTGTGTGGGCCTTGAAACACAGCCGTGTCCCCAGAGAGCGAATGGTGGCACTCCAAGCTGAAAAGACCGTCCCCTGAGCCCATATGGAACTTGATGGCCAGGGTTGACTGTCCCAGATTTGCCGAGAGGTGACACCCAGACCCACAGGAATTGCTGCCCGTGAGCTGGGATGTGGCAGAAACATGAGTCACTAACCTAAGGGATTCCTTTAGCTACGGCTTCTTATCCAGGAAGTCTGTGGGGAGGCCTTCTCATCTCAGGAGTGTCCCTCAAGGCCCCGCACAGCAAAACTGGTGGCCTTTCCATTCAGACAGGAGCCCAGCTGTGGCCAAAGTCCACACTGTCTATGGGGAACGACACAGGACGGCCCTGAAGCCCCGTGGAACTTCCTCCCTGTGTGGTGGGCTGGCCTCTGCCCTGAGGGCCCAGCAAAGCCCACGTGGGCCTTCCTGCGATGTCCTAGCAGAGCCCCATTCTACCGGTGAAAGGTCCTCCCAGCATTCAGTCTGCCTCCACTACAGAGCATTACTGGGCCAATGGGAGGAAAGAGACGGAGTTCAGGGGGTATAGCGGGTGCGGAAGGAACAGTGACAGTCCCCTCCACCTGCTCTGTCTCTAGCCGGGCAGCGGACCTCTGGTCTGTGCTCACACCTGCAGTGCCACAGCCGCCACACCGGCCGCTGACCGCCGGCCCTGCGGTGCTGAGCTGCAGCCACGGCCACGGAGCTCCTGGGTCTCTGAGGCAAGGACTGGTTGTCTTGGCCATGGAGAGGCACCTGGAAAGCATTCAGCATCTTCCCTTCCGCCCCCAGCGCTCCATCAGCCTCTCCTTCTAAAATGCTGGAGTCCATACAATCCCATTAACGCAAAGATCTCGTATTAAGCTTGACACTTTACAAATTACGGGGCTTTTATTTTCAGTATCATCGGGTTGCTGGGGTCCAGAGCGGTAGCAGTTCAGGCTGCTGTGACTTTGAATAATGTCGGTGTAAAAGCGTCGAATTGCTCCTTCTTCCTCATTAAGTGAGAAGATGGACTGGAGGGATTTCCTCTGGAAACCTAAATAAAGCCTCAGCCCCGGGGGGGGGGGGCTGGAGCTCTGAGGGGAGGCACAGCCCAGTCGTGTGCCTCCTAAATCCAAGCTTGGCGACCTGTGTGGGTGTGGTCGCTGTGCCCCTGCTTCCTGAAAGAGGCAGGCCTACCAGCCCGGAGCCTTGGAGGCCAGCCGCTGACTCGCTACTCCGAGGGAACCCTACTCTCTGAGGTGGAAACTGGCTGTTTGCATGTGGGGGTGTCTGGGCTAAGAAATCTGGGCCATGCAGCAGTGGGCGAGCTGTGGGGACCCCACCTCCCGGAGGGCACATTAGCTCTCTGTGCTTCAGGCCTGAAGGGAATAGCTTGCGGGGGCAGCTGATGACCCCTCCAGCAATAAACATCCTGATTCGGGTCCATTCCCCCTGGTCTTGGAGACAGAAGACATGCCAGAGTGGGTGTGGGAGGGCCACGGGCCGTCACAAAATGTCAAGTCTATGGCCCTGGAGAAGCGACGTCTCTTCTCTGGAGGAGGAAGTTCGAGTCTGGGGTCTGCATGGCTTGACACGTTGTTTGCATCAGGGACCAGGATCCTGGAGGCCCAGGGACGAGGAGGCAGCCCAGAGCTCAGACTGTGTCCCACGAAGAGCACTGGGCTGCCTCGCACCTGTGCTCATGACATTAAGCCCCTTCCTGACACCATTATTCTTAGACTTAGGGAATTGATTTGTCTAAAGAAGGCAACATCAGATAAAGGGCAGAATTTGAGGAAATACTGTGCGGGGACTGTTTTTACTTTTCCTTCTGTTTTGAAAAATATGAACAGAATGCAAAATGTCAGGGAAGGTCCTACCTTTTTATCATCGAAACAACTCTTCTGAAAACTCACCCTTTCCTTTTGGAGGCCAGAGAGACAAAGAACTTGAGACACACGGGGAGAGGCTCTGAGCAGGGAAGGGGGAGTCTGGGCTGCCTGCTGAATGTACCCATATTCAAGAAATGAATGACAGCTGGTGTAAGAAATTTAGTAGCTGGATAAATAAAAGTCCAAAAGGGAAAGTGCCCCACGAGTAGAACGACAAAATGTTTGGAACTAAAACTCAAAGGCCCAGGAAGGAGGCGTGTGCATGAGGGAGGAAGGTCTGGATAAACACGGAAGCGGGGGGGTGCAGAGGAGCAGAGTTCCAAGAGGACTCTCTTGGTTTTCCTCTCTTCGAATTCAGCACAACACAGGAAAGCCCACACTCCTGGCGAGAGCGCGGGGCAGGCTTTGAGCTGAGGGAGGATGTGTGGCATTTGAGGGATACGATGGGTCATATGATGTGAAGCCCCCTTCTTCCCTTCTGTGAAATATTACGTTAAAAATATTTTGTTCCACTTACACACTAACTAGCCATCTGCTGGTGCAAAAAACCACTAACCTTAAGAAACAGAGCCCTCCCCCTGCCCTGCTACTCGGCTGGGCAGGACAGCCGGAGGCCAGGAGACCCGGCCACAGCCCACGGGGGTGCTTGCAGACCAATCCACAGGGTTAGAGACCCTGTGGCCCGTGCTCGGCAAACTCTTGGTCTAGAGCTTCTGCAGCAGTTGTCTGTGGCTTGTCCTTGTCCATGGTGCCCAAAAGCAAGAGAAAGCATGTGTCTGAGAGTTTGCAGATGTCAAAGATTGTCATGCTTCTGCCTCGGCTGTATCTTTCCCTTTGGGGACACATCCCTCCCACTGGCCATTGCTGATTGGGCGGGAACAAGCCTGGAGCAAGACCTGTGGGGTGTTTTCTGGACCCAAGAAGTCCACCAGCTCTGGGAAGACAAGTGGGGACTCAGATACGAAGGAAGTGAATCTAGAACCCTCTGGACTGGAAGCTGCTGAGTGGAACCTGGCAGGCCACGGACTCTTGTGCCTTCATCAGGTTGCAATTAGTCGGTGCAGGGGGCTTAGCTTGGAAGGGGGTCCTGGTTTCTGGCCTGGGGGCTTGGCCATGTGGAAGGACAGTCTGGAAGAGAGGCCTGGGGAAGGAGAGGAGGAGAGGCCCCCCAAGAGGGAGATGCAGATGGAGATGCAGAGGCCACAGAGGCCACACTGCATGGCCACACACACGCCTCAGGGACGGAGGCAGGACACGGGAGAGAGAGGTGCCCACAGACGCCGAGAGGCCGGCAGAGCTGGGGAACCCAGTGGGCTCAGACTCCCACCTGGAGCGAGTCTGTTGGGGGCAGGAATGGTCCTGTCCAGCTCCTCCTTGTTGCTCACCCTCTGCAGGCCTGGCCTCGCCTCCGGTGAGCTCTCTCTTCGGGAGACCCACCTGCTGTCCTGCGGCGACTCTGAGGCCCTCCTTTACTTCTGTCTGGAATCTTTGCCTCTGTCAATAGACCTGCCAACAGGGGTTGCAGACAGCCTCTGATGGAAGCCCAGAGTCATGCCCATGGCTTTCTAGAGGATTCTAGATTCACTTGGTGGGCTTCTCGGGTCCAGAGCACACCCCCGAGGGCTGTTCCAGACTCACTGACTCCCAGAGCAGTGGCCTGACAGCCTGAGCTGCCACAATCACTTCCCAAAGCTGACCAGCGAGCCCCCTGGTTCTTAGGGGACAGAGCTCGCAAGAGTCCAGAAAAGGTGCCCCAGGATGTCTGACCTATGCCAAGTAGCAAGCCGGGGTGCAATACCACTCTTGTTAGAGGGTCACAAATCGGGGTCACACCCAGAGTTGTGGACATACTGCATCTACTTCTTGAAAGGACTCAGCTAGCCACGTTCCCTTCCCTTAGTGATGGTCTCATGTTGTGGCTCCCAGGTGATGTCCTGTCTTGACAGTTTCTCAGGAGCCAGTGGAGTCTGCGGAGCCCTCTCTGCTGGACCGGCCACCATGCAGGCTCACCTAGCGCCTCCCGTCACCAGGACCTGCCTCACCCGCCCCTGCTCAGGCCGGGACAGGCATGGTCCCAGCCCCTCTTGCTCACTGCCCACATCCCACCCGCTGGCACATCTCACAGTTCTGTCCCTGGATGTCTCCTCACCTCTATTGCAGGGTCGCCATCTGGTCCCCGCAGACATCCTCTGTTTCCAGGGCAGCTCTGACAGCTTCCTAAAGGGTCTCCTTCACTCTGTGTGCTCTACGACCCCATCCCTACTCTGTTCCCAGAGGAGCCCTCTAAAACACTCCCTGCTAAAAACCCTCCATGGCTTCACAGAGCGCTGGGAGCAAATCCCAGCCTCCTTGGCATGGCCCACCCACCACACCTGCAGGACTGGGCACCTGTCCCCCCGTCCTGTCGACCCCACTCTGGCCACCACAGGTCTTCCTTTGGACAAACTAAACGTGTCCCTGCTCAGTCTTCTGGACTCCTCTGCCACCTACTTCTGACTCTGCCCTCCAGATGGTGCTCCAGCATCCCCTGCTTACGTAGGCTCTGTTCAAATATCACCTCCTCCAAGAAGCCCTCCTTGTCTACTCCCTTGAAAGGAGCTTCCTGCTCATGGTCATCCTCTCTAATACCCTGATGTACTGCCCTTCATGCACATGACTGACTGAAGTGGTCTCACTAAGAGATTTACTTGAATTTTCTGTGCCCCACCAAAACACGCAGCTGAAGTGAGAGGCATGACTTCCCTGCTCACCAGGCCTCCTGGCACCCAGCCGAACACACAGCTTCTGAATCAACAATGAGCTACCCCCTTGTCCCTTGTCCCTCTTTTTTGCCTAGTTAGCCCAACTGGAGGCTTCCCAAATTTACTGAGCTTTTCAAAGAACCAGCTTTTGGTTCCATTGTTTTTCTCTATTGATTTCCTGTTTTCAATTTCATTGATTTCTGCACTAGTCCTTAGTCTTCCTTTTCTCCTGCTTACTCTGGATTTAATTTGTTCTTCTTTATCTGGTTTCCTAAGGTGAAAACTTAAATTATTCATTTCAGGTCTTTCTTCTTTGCTAATCTATGCCCTTCCTGCTATAAATTTCCCTCTAAGCTCCTCTTTCCCTGCATCCCCCCAACTTTTGATAACTTGTGTTTCGATTTTCATTTCATTCAAACTATTTTTATATTTCCCTTGAGATTTTTCCTTTGGCCCGTGTGGTTGGTTTCTGGAGGTCTGTTGTTTTTTTCTCAACATATTTTAGGATTTTAAAATTTTCTTTCTCTTATTGACTTCCAGTTTTAATTGCATTGTGGTCTGAGAACAGACAGTGTTTGATTTCTACTCTTTTAAATTTGTGAGGGTGTATTTTGTGGCCCAGAATGCAATGTACCTTGGTGAATGTTCCATGTGACCTTGAGAACAATGTGTATTCTGCTCTTGCTGGATGAAGAAATCCATGGGTGTCACTTATACCCCCTTGGTTGGCGGCGCTTTAAGGATCACCCAAGTCCTTACTGATTTTCCATTCCTGGATCTGCCCACTTCTGAGACAGGGGTGTTGGAGTCTTAATTACAAAAATGTGCTCATTTATCCTCCTCGCAGTTTTTTCTTTTTTTTTTTTTGTCAAGTAGTTTGACATATTGTTGTTAGGTGCATCCTTGTTAAGGACTATTACACCTTCTTTGAGAATCAGCCCCTTTGTCATATGGAATGCCCTTCCTCATCCCCGACAACCTTCCTTACTTTGAAATCTGCCCTCCTAAAATTAATGTAAGTACTCCTGTTTTCTTTCGATTCATGTTATCATGGTATATTTCTCTCCATCCATTTACTCTGAATCTCTGTGTGTCTTTATATCTAACGTGGTTTCTTTCTTTCTTTCTTTCTTTCTTTCTTTCTTTCTTTCTTTCTTTCTTTCTTTCTTTCTTTCTTATTTTTTTAACGTGGTTTCTTTAGACAACATAGAGTTGAGTCTTATTTTTTGATCCACTCTGATGACCTCTCGCTTTTAACTGGTACATTGAGGCCATGGACATTCAAAGTGATTTGTGATCTTGTTGGATGAGTATCTATCATATTTGTTATGGTTTTCTGTTTGTTGCTCTGGTTGTTTCATTTTTGTCTTCTACTCATTTATTCAACTTTTGTTGTCTTTTTTTTTTTTT
>PITA01034275.1:0-11806 GCA_004023965.1 Spilogale gracilis | reverse complement strand
TTTAAGATTTTATTTATTTATTTATTTGACAGAGAGAGATCACAGGTAGGCAGAGAGGCAGGCAGAAAGAGAGAGGAGGAAGCAGGCTCCCTGTTGAGCAGAGAGCTGGATGCGGGCCTTGATCCCAGGACCCTGAGATCATGACCTGAGCCAAAGGCAGAGGCTTTAACCTACTGAGCCACCCAGGCGCCCTCTTTTTTTTTTTTCTTTCCTTCTTTTCTTTCTGAGATCATGACCTGAGCCTAAGGCAGAGGCTTAACCATCTGAGCCAGCCAGGCACCCCTGCCATTTCTTTCTTTCTTTGACAGAGAGAGATACAGAGAGAGAGGGAACACAAGCAGGGGGAGAGGGAGAAGCAGGCTTCCCGCCCAGCAGGGAGTCCAATGCAGGGCTTCATCCCAAGATCCCAGGATCATGACCTGAGCTGAAGGCAGATGCTTAACAATGGAGCCACCCAGGCATCCCTGCCATGTATTTCTTAACACAACTGCATACATAACTCTAGCTTGTGCATTAGATGGAAGGTTTTCTCACTGTGGGCTTTCCTCTCTTGTGGGGTGGCGGGCGGAGGGGGTGCAGGTGGCAAATGGAGCGGGAGAGAAAAAAATCCCAAGCAGGCTCCAAGGCTCCAGGCTCACCAGCACAGAGCCCAAGCAGGGCTCAATCTCACAACCCTGAGATCATGACCTGAGTTGAAATCAAGAGTCAGATGCTTAACTGACTGAGCTACCCAGGCACCCCTGACCTTTTTTTTTTTTTTTAAGATTTTATTTATTTGAGAGAGAGAGAAAATGAGAGAGAGCATGAGAGGAGAGAAGGGCAGAGGGAGAAGCAGCCTCCCCATGGAGTAGGGAGCCCAATGTCAGACTGGATTCCAAGACTCCGGAATCATGACCTGAGCAGAAGGCAGTGGTTTAACCAACTGAGCCACCCAGGCTCCCCTGGGCTTTGCTCTTAATTCCTATCACATCTCAGTGTTTTATGTAGTGTATCAAAAGTGCCTGTAGTTCTGAGTGCAAGTCCCAAACATGAGTGGTTTATCAAACATTATATCACAGGAAAGAAAAACTCATGTTTTACGATATTTGTTAATATACATATGTGCCCCTACTTCAACTTTTGGGGCTTTCCCCCAGTGGAAGAAAAACCTCCACTACTTCCTCAATTTTAGAACTCATTTGGCCCCATTTCTTCTTTTTACAGATGAGGAAGGGAATTGCCCAACGTTAAAAAAAGGCCTATATGATTAACTAGCGCCAGTCTCCTGGTAGCCCAGCGGTTGGAACAAAGGCTATTTCCTTTGCAGCATCCTTTAATGGTCTCCAAGATCTCCATCTTTCTGTTCTCCTAGAAAACTCAGTCCCGGGAATGCCCAACAAATTCCTTTGTTAAGGCCCCATGCCAAAGATAACAAAATTGTAAGGAACTATCTCCCTCTGCTGGTAACATGGTACAACTACAAAGCCTTAAAAAAGTGTCCGAGGCTTTGATGAAAAACTAATCAGGGGGCGCCCGGGTGGCTCAGATGTTAAATGTCTGCCTTCGGCTCAGGTCATGATCCCGGTGTCCTATTATCGAGCCCCACATTGGGCTCCTGCTTGGCGGGAAGCCTGCTTCTCCCTCTCACTCCCCCTGCTTGTGTTCCCTCTCTAACTGTATTTCTCCCTGTCAAATAAATAAAACCTTTAAAACAAAAACAAAAAAAACTAATCAGACCCCAAGAGTGAGACTTAGGTGAGGCCTGATAGACAATCTCATCCCCTCTGCTGTCTCTAAGGCTTTGTCAGGATAATTCATTTAAGAGAACAGGTTCAGGGGCGCCTGGATGGCTCAGTTGGTTAAGCGACTGCCTTCGGCTCAGGTCACGATCCTGGAGTCCTGGGATCAAGCCCCACATCGGGCTTCCTGCTCGGCAGGAAGCCTGCTTCTCCCTCTCTCACTCCCCCTGCTTGTGTTCCCGCTCTGGCTGTGTTTCTCTCTGTCTGATAAATAAATAAAATCTTTAAAAAAAAAGAGAGAGAGAGAGAACAGGTTCAGGGAGCCTGGGTGGCTTAGTGGGTTAAAACCTCTGCTTTTGGCTCAGGTCCTGATCTCAGGGTCCTGGGGTCAAGGCCCAAATCCGGCTCTCTGCTGAGCAGGGAGCCTGCTTCTTCTTCTCTCTCTGCCTGCCTCTTTTCCTACTTGTGATCTCTCTGTCAAATTAATAAATAAAATCTTTTTTTAAAAAAGAGAGAATATTGGGACACCTGGGTGGCTCAGTTGGTTGAGCAACTGCCTTCGGCTTAGGTCATGATCCCGGAGTCCCGGGATCGAGACCCACATCGGGCTCCCTGCTTGGCGGGAAGCCTGCTTCTCCCTCTCTCACTCCCCCTGCTTGTGTTCCCTCTCTGGCTGTGTTTCTCTCTGTCAAATAAATAAAATCTTTAAAAAAAAAAAAAAAAAAAAAGAGAGAGAGAGAATAGGTTCACAGAAGAATGTATTCAAAATAAATATAGCTCCAGAGAGTGAATAAGACAAAATTCTTTTTCTTTGAAGTTGGTCAGGCTGTTCATAATGTTAGTTATATTTTAGAGAATTTGAGCTGCTAATGGAATATCCATGTGGAGATGCCAAGAAGAAGTCTAGCTATATGAATCAGAAACACCAGGGTAGCTCAGGGCTGGAAATCGGCTTTGGGAATCTTTAGTGTTCAGTGGGTGGCTCACACCAAGAGCGTCAAGCCAAAAAGAATGAACTGAGGACACACCTAGAGATGATCCATATATCAGAGACAGGAAGTCATGAAACCAGAGAATTAGTAAGCATGTCACTTTAACTTCTAAAGACTAGTTACATTTAATACATGATTGCAGTTTACAACAATAATTATTAGGACTACAACTGCAAAAATTCTCAACAGGAAGCTGTTACTTTAGGAAAATTAATGGCATGTTAAAAACATGAAAGGAAACACATTCTAAGTTAGATAATTTGATTACAACAGCTAAATGCAACATTACCAAGTGACAGGGCTTTAATACTGGGAGGCCTATAGGAATACATCAGTGAGAATAAAAATATATGGTGTTTACTTTTCCCTTGTTTTTGTGTTTTGGGGAAGAAGAGATGATTACAGTTTCAAGTCTTAAGTGAGGCAAGACACCCCCGTAATGATGATAGCTAGCCTTTGGAAGTGTTACTGCAGGTCAAGCACTGTCCCCTGCTTTTCTGCGTGGTAACTAATTTAATTCTGACGATCTACCTTTGAAGCGGCTACCACTATTATACACTCGGGGAAACTTCATAAGATCACAGGAGCTTGTTCGAGTTGGAGGTGTCAAAGTCGAACTTTAAAGTTGAAGGTTTCTGCCACTGTACTGGAGAAAAAGAAAACAGAAATATCGTTTAGAAAGATGCGTAAGTAAATTCTCAGAAGAACTTTAGTAGTGCTGGTTGTCCAGCTCGAAAGCCAGTATCAACTAATGATGTTTTTACTGAGGATACAAAGGAGGGTTAACAGATGCTTGTAATACCGCTTATATTCAGGAAAAGTAGAAATTTCCACCCTATCGCAGAAGTAATAAAATGTCTTATGCATTAGCAGATATTTTTCATTTTCTGGTGAGGCATAAAACGCTTTCAGAACTTTGAAAAAAACGTAATCTGCAGATTATAAATATTACGACTCACCTTTTAAAAAAAAGTTTTCAGTAATTGCCTGCCCTTAAAAAAGATGGCTCCAAAGAACACACTTTCCGTACTCAAGACGATGACTTCACGGGGGCTCTCCCATTCACTACAAAAGATAACACGTTGCCCTTAAGAAAAATGGCAGCCTTCTTCTTCCTTTGCCCTTTTCCAAGATGGCTTTTTCTAATCTAGTGGGCCCTGGCCTGGCTTCCGGGCTTGGCAAGGGGCGGGATCCATTGAGTAAAGTCTTGCGTGCCGGCGCCCGCGACGGAGGCGCGCTTCAGGGCGCAGGCGCGGGGAGGGGGTGGGGGAGGAGGGAAAGCGGCGAGTAAGATGGAAGATGAGGAGGTCGCTGAGAGCTGGGAGGAGGCGGCAGACAGCGGGGTAAGGAGGAGCCGCCGCCGCGGGGCAGGGCCGGGCGGGACCTGGCGTGAGGGGAGCCTCCGGGGAGCGGGCCTGGGGATGGTTCTCCCCAAGGAAGGGGCCCACACGCCGGGCCACGGGTGGAGGAGAGGCCCCCGGTTCCTGAGCGCCGTGAAGGCCTCTTAAAGGGGCCGCGTTCCATTTCTCCCTCCACCTTTGCGGGGTGCGCCTCCCTGTGTACCCCCGACGTGCGCGTCACCCAGGGCGCCCCACCCGCCACCCAGGGCCTCTTTTCCTGGCCCCCGCGCCCGCTTGCTCGTCCTGGGGCTCTCTGATCCTTCCTCTCCTGTCGCCGCCCCCCCCCCCCCCCCGAGTCACCATTTTAAAGTTCATGTGCTCCGATGAGGAGGGACACACCATGTGGGGGCGAGGGGTGCGCGGCCCGGGGCGGCGTGCTCGGCTCCGGGGAAGAGCTGCGGAGGGCAGGAAAAGAAAGTGAGCCGTCTTTGGGGCCCCTCCACTCTGCGCTAAAATCCCCTATTGCTTTGCGCCTTCCGCCGCGGTGGGCGAATGTGGGGTTTTTTTCTCTTTCAGTTTTACTGGGAGCCCGTTGCAGGCGGGTCTGCCGGGGACCCCGCCGGAACAACCGAAAGCCCGGCGGGCAGCCCCTCTCCCCTGGGAACTACCCAACGATCTGAGCCCCGGGCGAAGGTCTCGGAGAGTGCTTGCGATTTGTAAAGTAGCCACATTCCTGAGGGGCGGGGGAATGGACTGTTCGATTTTGCTTTTGGAGTTTTTGTTTGACTCCCAGAAGCTGTAGGAAAATAGTTTATCTCAAGCTGGAACAGCCGGAACCAATTCTGTTAGGTTTGTGGTAAATTTGGGTCTTGTCAGAGTTTGTGATTCTGTGGCGACCCTTGTGAAGATAGGGAGATGGGCTTTTGGTTTCCCGGTGTTCGTGTCTGTTCGGTGCTGGGCTCGAGTGACAGCCACTTTCAAGATTTATGTGTTGGGAGTGGGGCATGGAGAGCCGAGTCTACCAGGGTAGAACAGGAGCTGGGTTTTTTTTTTTTCCGCCCAAGCGCCTTTGAGGGGGGTTGATAGAGCTGGAAAAGGCCAAGAAATTGACCCTCGCAGCAGTGGTGTATCTCTGCGGGAATGTTGAAACTTGACTTCGCTTCGAAGTTTTTTCCGGTGGTTCAGCATTTCTTTCATGGTGTTTATGTTTTCCACGTAACATAATTAAGGTTTTGAAGAATTAATTCGTTCAGAAGATGTTTGGTACAGTTCCTATGTGCTGACCATCTTTCTTGGATTTTGACTTGAGTAAGGAGAGCAATTGAAAGATTTTGTGCGGAGCAACAGGTGTCGTCTGGGTATTGATAAAACGAACATTTTTTGAGTGTCTCTATGTGCCAGGTAGGCAGTGTGCTTAGCAGTGGCTTTGCCAGAGAATGCAAAATTTCCGGGTACAGGCATTTATTGCCTACCACTAATGTGAGTGCATCATTCAGACACCCTTCATGTTCACACTCCTGCAAAGAAGCCTGGCCTGCGATTTGAGTGACTCAAATGATAAGATGCCTGAGCATCTTGGCCTTTCTTTGATTTTTCTCATCAGTTTACAAGGGATATGAGTATTTCATGTTAAGAAGAAAATGAAAACGAATGAATTTAGGATTCAGAAATTGGGGATTTTTTTTTTTTTTCCAGAACGTGTCATTCACTTAGGGATCAGCACGCCCAGTCCCACATCTTACACCTGAATGAACCTCAGGATTGTAAGATTTAACTTAGATCTTTCTGATACTTTCAGTATTCTTTCTACTATATTTCAGTAAGACCCTTTAAAAGTGCCAGGTACAGAGATGGACCCCAAACCTTGCCTTGTTGACATGAACGGTAACTGCCAAAATGCACGTTTTCTTTTATATCTTTTAAGTGAATCATTGACATAACCTGTGGAGTTATTGTCCTTTTATTAACAAGGAAACTGAGGTTTAGGGAGTAACCTGTCTTGCTCAAGGTCACACAGTAAGTAAGGAGCTGGGATTTGACACCAATCCTGTCTGACTCCCAAAGCAGGGTTCAATCTGTAGCATTTTGCTGTCTCTCCACCTGGGACCTGGGGAAGACTTGGGAGTTGGGCATTACTTTTCTTTTTTTAATATGTTTGCTTTGGGCTTATATTTTAAGGCTCTCCTGAATTTGATTCCCTTTTTGAATTTCACAAAGGGTTTTGTAGATGTGCACTTCTGCGGGAGGCGAGTCAGGGAGGGGATCAAGTACTAAGTCCACATGACTGGGAAACCAGTGCACTGTACATATCTTTCACATGTAGCTAGTTGCATCTGTAGAAGTCTTAGCTTCTGCTTATCCTGTCTTCCAACTGATACATAGTAATGAGTGCTAAGTACCCACCCTTCCAAAGAAGCAACCTGGATGGTGAGAAGACTAACAAATGGGGATTGGCTAATTTCCAAAGTGAACGCTCTAACTTCATATAATCTGGAAGTAGTTACCATCCTTGAAGGTAGATGCTTTTGGTGAACCCTGCCCTCAGCACCACAAAAAATTTTGACATGCTGGATGTCTTACGTGTTAAAACATCTGAGGTCATTTTTTTCTTGCATATCTTCAAAATACCCTATCAAGTGCTAGTATGTCATTCTAGAGAAGGCTTTGAGAAGCACTCCAGATGTTCTGTAAATAGGCTGCTTTTTGCTTTTAGTATGATGAACACTGACCTAATACAGAATTGTTCCTTTGCCTGTTTCCTCACAAAAGAGTTACATCCCCATTCAAAGGATAGTTCAAGGAATATAGCTTACATTCCACTAAGGAAATGCTTCTTCAGTATACTGCCTTTGGGTAAATGAAGATATAAGTTGAGTTAATGTTGATTCAAACTCTAAATTCTGTACTTTGTCTTAAGCACATTTCAGGGGACAAATAGAACATACTGTAATTGGAAGACATTTTTGTGCTCTAGGAAAGAAAATCAGATCAACAGTTTGCTTAATTTCTGATAGTTTGAAGCTTTATATATTCACTTATTTAGGGGGGAAAAAAAAAGACCAAGTCCTTCTTGTAAGTAATGGGCTTATCTGATCCTAAGGGAAGATAAAGATAGATGGTACACAAATGGAATTGGACTGGTAGTTAATTATAATGCATTGGCAACCTCTGATTTCTTCGTATCTTAAAAGTTGCTTTTTGTTTTTGACAAGGGCAAGTCATATAGCTAATTGAAAGAAAATATATCTTAAAGGATGACTGGTCTTCTGGACTAGAATTCAAGTTTATTTTTACTTTTTACCCTCTTTGAGGCTCTAAACATGACTCCATCGGCAATGCTGGGTGGCATACAAGTCTACTGTAGGAGGATGTCACTAAGCACTGAGTACTTACTGTGTCCTGGGCACTGGACCCAGTTCAGTGGAGGAGTCAGACGGGTAAGGCAGCACTTCCTTTGGAAGAGGCATACATGGGGTACCATGGCTGGGATCAGAGATAGCTTTGTAGAGAAGGTGATGATTCGAAGGACCACTTGAATTAAGTTGTAGTAGATCTGGGAGGGGTGGGTAGAGTGTAGGGCAGCAAGAAAATAATGTGCTGTGCTGGAAGAGCTACAAATACTCAAATACTTCCTTCCGGCTGTAGGGTAGGGGGTTAGCAGAGCAAAATGGAAAGAGATGCAGCCAGAGAGGTATGCAAGGACCAGATCAGGAAGAGGCCTCATTGTACCAGGTTCTGGGGAGCTTGGACTTTGTCCTGAAAAAGAGCTTTAAAGGCCTTTTTTTTTTTTTTTTTTTTTTTAGCAGAGTAGTGAGTGACATAGATTGTAAGAGATAAGAACTTTGATTAACTTCTTATTCGACCTCACTTTGAGGTCCTCAGCACTTCCTATAATGCTGTCATATGGAATATTTGCAATGACTGTGGATAGTGGGCAAATAACAGTTATTTTGGAGCTACCTGGTGCTGATTTCTTTGTCTATCCTTATAGTAAAGAAGGCGTCTAAGACTTGTGCTTTGCAAAAGCACAAATCCCAGCGTGCTGTACCAGAAGGAACCGTTTTTAACCTATTCCAGTGCTGGAAAGATTGGGTCCTGAGGACTGTGGTGTGCTCAGTGTGGGCTTTCTCTAAAGCAGTTGGCCAGTTTAGACATAATCGTCCTGAGTAGTCTGTCCTTGCAACTCTGGAAAAAGATCTGTTTCACTATGATTTCAAAGAAAGTAGGATAATGAGCTTTTCACTCTAACTTCTCAGCTCTTTTCATTGGGCTACATAGGGGGCCTGTTCCCAGCATGCTCTGGGTGTTTGAAAGAGCTGCCATGGTTGCTGTGGGCAGGAAATTTAGGCAGTCACAGGCCCTTTTGCTTTTCCTTACACAACAGGAGAGAACTTAGTGTATCTCTCTGAAGTTTTCAGTAAATTCTTACCAAGAGAAAAGGCACTGCTCTCTCGACCTAATGACTCAAACGTATTCTTGGAGCCAGCCCCCCCCCCCCCCAAGTTTTCACCTTTATACTGCAGTGGCTTCCCCACAGTAATGTCCCTTTCTGGCTGTATCAGGTAGAAGCCTTCACAGGGTATGTGTGTTCTTTCCTGCACACTTGCCCCACAGGAATAGAAATTTTTTTCCTGTTGGAACAGTTACTGACTTGTTGGTTTCCTAGGAGAAGACTGAGTTTAGCCGCTTATAACTATGGCCAGAATACAGAATGCATTTTTTTTTAAGTAGTAACCATAGAGATTTCTCTTGCTGAAATGTTTTTAACTGCTGGCCTCTGCCAAGCATCCTTCTCTTTAACATTCAGCTCTCTGCAAGATGTTTGATGGGAAGATAGAGGTTAATTAGACCCACCACCTCAGAAATTAGCAACAAATCCTGACCTTGGTTCTTGTGTAGATAATCTTATCCCTGAGGGTAAGACATTTCAAAATGTCCCTCCTGGTAAGTCATCCCCTCCCCACACCCAAAACTCTTGCCCTGATAAAATGAACACAGGAAATAACAGTCATTCCTTTCTAAGAGGAATAATATGTACAGTTGAAATTACATTCTTTAGAGTTGTGATTCTTAGATGAGGTTGTACAGGATCATTATGACTCATATCTGGAGAAGTCAAGATTGTCACCACTCTTTCTAGACCTTGAAAGCCAAATTGCCAGCCCTCATGCTCTGGCCCGCTTGGCTTATACAGGCACTTGTGACCCTCCAACTGTCAGTTCTGTTTTTTGCTACCTGGTTGCACCTCTCACTGGTGAATGGATTCTGACCATGAGCCTGCAAACTCCCACATGCCACAGGCTCCTTTTGGAAGGGCTTCTTGGGTAGTATCTTAAGGGCTTAGCACAGGGTGGGCAGAGTGCATTTGTATATTCATTTTCCCAGTCTGTCTCCGTGACCTAGTAACATGGAGGTGTCTTCATTCTTCGTGTCCAGGAGAGGAAATCACTCGGTCAGTCTCAGCTTAGCTGTTGGCATCTGAGCCCACACTCTTAAGGAGTGTTCTGGACTGTTTATTTACCTTTGTTTTTCAGCAGCTAATTAACCAGTTAAGTGCTTTAGGGTATTTAGTTGCTAGTTCCTTTGAGGTGTTATTACTTGTCTCACCTGGGATTGACCTTCTGCCTCTGTGGCCTGAACTGCCTCTGTGGCCTGATGATGAGGTACTAAATTTCCTGTCTGAGAAACTCGAATTTGTTTCTCAAGAGCCAAGAGGATGATGCTGCTGTCGGTTGTAACACTAAGAATAGTGAACACTGACGGCAAGTGACAGTTGAAATCTTGATTATAAGAGGAAAATAACTTTTTAACATCTGGCCAAGTGAAAACATAATATAAATAAGGTTTTTTTGATCTCTTGAGGAGATTTAATAACTCTTGTCTGCGGTCTTAAGTATCCCTGTATCTGTAGTTGCAAACTGGCAGCTCTTGGGTATTCAGCCTACATAGTCTTTGGGGTGCACATTGTTTTTATATACTGAATTCAGTGCCTTTCCCTGGGTCTTGGTTGCTCTCTTCTCCTCTCTGGAGTTCCCCACTTTATGTATTATGTGACCTCTTGTGTTCTGTCCTGCTTGCTTTGCCCTGGAGGCATTGTGTTTGCTGCCCCTGCTTAGTGCCATGATTCTAACTAGCCTTTGATGACAGTGCCCTTCGGTATTTTGGATAAAACCTCGTGGTGGTGTAGCTGGTGGTGTAGAGAGGAGATAAGAATGACTTTGTGCTATTCCCCAGAGTCCAAGTGCATATTTCCTTTGGGAGAGGAGCCTTTTTGTCTTCTTTATAAAAGGAGGAAAGAGTAGGTCACTTCTGTCAGTTAGTGACCCACTTCCTCTGACCCTGGCAATAATAACAAATGTCAGAAGGCTAGGCAAAGGGCGCCTGGCTGGCTTAGTTGATTAAGTTCAGGTCATGATCTCGGAGTCCTGCGTCGGGCTCCCAGCTCCGCGGGGAGTCTGCTTCTCCCTCTGACTTTCTTCCCTCTCGTGCTCTTTCTCTCAAACAAAGAAATAAAATCTTAAAAAAGGAAGAGGAAAAAGAAGGCTAGGCTAAGGGTTCAGGTGCCAGGTCTGATTTGGGGGCAAATCCCTGCCTATCTTTCTCTCAGCTTCATTTTCTTCTTTTGTAAACTTAGGTTAATAAAATCTTGCCTTGGCTGATGGTGAGAGCTGAGCGAATCACTTAGTAAGTCACGCGCGAAGGCAGATGTTAGAGCAGAGGGTACCATTGCCACGAGCATGCGGAAGCTCTCCAGCCACTCCAGTACAGCGTCTGGGTAGAGCTGCGCCTGAGGACTAATACACTCTTTTCCCTATGAGTAGGAGGGGAAAAGCAGTAGTAAACTTGGAGAAAGGCGAGCCCTGGTAGGTTCTACCCACTATTTTATTCCAAGGACAGGGCTCACCACCTATTCCCACTGCTGCCTGCTCTGCACCTTTAAAGGAAAGGTTTGCATGGATTTCCTCCCATGGAACCCTTGGAAGAGGTACTGGAAGCAGAAGGAAATAGTGTTTCAACACGGCAGCTTACAGTTTCTGAGGCGTCCAGCTTCCGATACATCTAAGTTGTAGGGCTCGTTCACTGCTGAAGAATTACTTCCTTTTGCGCACTGCGTCACAGATTTAAGATCTGGGCTTCCTTGTGATCTGCGGCTGATGTAGTGCTTCCTGAGGAATGCTGAGCTTGCATTAACCTGACTTGGGGTGCAGAGGAGGCAGCTTGGTGTTCCCTGTCAGCCTTTATCCTGCCTTAGTAGTTGCTGTGGCCACCCACTAGCCAACTCCTGAACCTCTCTGCTTCCTCCTCTTGAGATTTAGGGTTCAGTTTTGTCACTTACTAGTTGAGTGGCCTTAGACAAGTCATGTAACCTCTGAGCGTGTAGCAAGGCTGCTTTCCATCCCTTGGGTTGTACTCAGTACGAGATGTGGTGAAAGGAGGGTGTAGTGCCTTCACACGAACGCACGGCAGGTGCTTGGGGAATGCTGCGGCCGCCACTGCTGAGAAATGCCTGTGGCATCCTTAGCTTTTACTTTTTTGCTTGTTTTTTTAAATATATATATATTTTTAAAGATTTTATTTATTTATTTGACAGAGAGAAACACAGCCAGAGAGGGAACACAAACAGGGGGAGTGAGAGAGGAGAAGCAGGCTTCCCGCCGAGCAGGCAGCCCGATGCGGGGCTCGATCCCGGGTCTCCGGGACCATGACCTGAGCCGAAGGCAGTCGCTCAACCAACCGAGCCACCCAGGCGCCCCTT
>PITA01034274.1:0-11803 GCA_004023965.1 Spilogale gracilis | reverse complement strand
TTACTGTGTAACTCTTGCTTGCTGTTTAAAACGTATATAAACCCCTAGACCCTTGCATTTGGGGTCCTTGCTGAAACCCGCTGTGCCGGGCAGATGCTTGGACCCTAGCTAGCTGGAAATAAACCTCACGGTGTGATTTGCATTATCCTGAGCGTCCTCGGTTTCTCTTTGGGGAGGCGGTCGACATCGGACTTTAACACTACTTTCATTGATTTCTGATTAGAAATCAACTGACATCTTTTCTGAGGATCCCTTGTACATAAAGAGTCCCTTCTGTTTTTCTTCTTTCAAGATTCTCTCTTTAGCTTTCATCAGTTTGACTATGACATATGTAGGCATCAGTCTCTGATTTTATCCTTCTTGGTGTTCACTGAGTTTCTTGTATGTGTAGATTAATGTTCACCAAATTTGGGGAATTTTTTTTACCATGAGAGAGAGAGCATGACTGGGGGACAGGGACAGAGGGAAAAGGAGAAGCAGGCTCCCTACTGAGCAGGGAGCCCAATGCAAGACTGTATCCCAGGACCCTGGGATCACGATCTAAGCAGAAGGCAGATGCTCAACCAACTGAGCCATCCAAGTACCCCAACCATTATTTATTTGAATATTTTTTCTGCCTCGTTTTTCTGTTGGGAGCCTCCTGGGTCTCGCAAGCTGACGGAGTCCCCGTGGGGAAGATAGCAGTCTGAGCACAGCTCCTGCCTCACGGGAAAACTCATTGACTTCCATTGACTTCCGTAAGTCTCAGTGAGAAGGTCGCAGTAGAAGCACAGCTCCTGCCGCTGTGAAATAACCCCAGTAGGCCTGACGCGGTCACAGAGAGGAGAGGGCAGTCTGAGCCTCGCTCCTGCAATGGTGCGGAACTAGCGTCTCCTTCCTTTTTACTAATTGGTCTTTATCCTAAAAGTAAAGCACGTCATTCTTGACAGAGCCTCAGGGTGCTCCAAACCAAACTGAGAGTTCTGTACTGACACTGCATAAAGACCATCCCTTTAGCCCTACTGTAAAGACTTCAGATCAAATCACTAAAGAAGTTTCTCCCAGCACCTTCCCCCTGAAGCTATGCAAGATTATAAAAAAACGGTTAAAGGCCCTTGAGCTATGAATCAGTTTAGCCCAAGGAAAAGAGCTTTATCTAAAGATGAGGCACAAACAAGGGCAGAACCAAAGTTACTACATATGAACTAATGACAAATGGTGGCTCCCTCCCCAGGCCTACATTCCCTGAGTCTCCTTGCTACACTGACACCCATATTCCCTTATATTGGTGTCTGCAATGAGAATGGAGAATCAGTAGTCAAAGAATAACAAAGTAGTTTTAAAAACACTGTCATTTGTACAAACCCTCGCTAGAGCAGGGCCCCCATGGTGCTCACACACACTGCTATAAAGAAAAGGCCTATGCAAACAACTTAAACCCTGCCTCCACAAAATAAATAACACGTCCCCCTATTATGGTTAAAGTGCTAGACAGGATGACTCCTAGCTGGTTTACTAATAATATAGCTTATATCTTAAAAGTTTAACTCTAAATGTAACTTACTAACCTAAGCCTTTTTTTATCTTGTTGATCAGTATACCTTACCACTAAAAGTCATCTGCTATAAAAATACTCTGCCTTCTGGGGCGCCTGGGTGGCTCAGTTGGTTAAGCGACTGCCTTCAGCTCAGGTCATGATCCCGGAGACCCGGGATCGAGCCCCACATCGGGCTCCCTGCTCTGCAGGAAGCCTGCTTCTCCCTCTCTCCCTCCCCCTGCTTGTGTTCCCTCTCTGTCTATGTTTCTCTCTGTCAAATAAATAAAATCTTTAAAAAAACAAAAAATACTCTGCCTTCTGATGACATGTCATTTGTTGCCTATAAATAAAGATACTGAAAGCCAGCAAGGCAGAGATGCCTGGCAGGTGATCGGAAAGAAATCTTGGGAGTTCTCTCATTCACTGGTTCCCTCCTTCAGGGACCCCTGGTTGAGCTGGAGCGGGCCTCTCTCGTGAACTCCCATTGCGCATATATTGGTATGCTTATTGTCCCATAGGTCTCTGAAGTTCTGTTCACTTTTTCCTTCTTTTTTGCTCTGTTCCTGAATCTAAATAATGTCATTTTTTCAAGTTTACCAATTCTCTCTCTCTTTTCTGCCTCCTTATTTTCTGTTTGGGCTTCTATAGACAAATACAACAGACTGGGTTTCTTGTGAAGAATGGAAACTTACTCATCACAGTTCTGCAGACTGGGTGTCTGAAATCAGAGTGCCAGCATGGTCAGATGAAAGCTCTCTTCTGGGTCACAGATTTCTCAGTGTAATCTCACATGGCAGAAGGAGCTAGGGATCTCTCTGGAGCCACTTGTATAAGGCATTATTTCCATTCATGAGGGTTCCACTTTCATGGCTTAAGCATCTCCCAAAGGCCCAACTTCCTAATGTCATCACATTGGGCATTATGTGATGTATGAATGGTGGGAAGAAGAAGGAGACACATTCACATGCTACCACTGTTCAATTTGCTGTTTCCTTTCACTGAACCTCTCTCGTGAATTTTTTATTTCAGTTTTTTGTATTTTTCAATTACAGAATTTCTTTTTTTAAAAGATTTTATTTATTTATTTGACAGAAAGAGATCACAAGTAGGCAGAGAAGCAGGCAGAGAGAGAGGGGGAAGCAGGCTCCCAGCTGAGCAGGGAGCCCGATGTGGGACTTGATCCCAGGACCCTGAGATCATGACCTGAGCCGAAGGCAGAGGCTTTAACCCACTGAGCCACCCAGGCGCCCTCAACTACAGAATTTCTATTTAGTGAGATACCATTTTCATAATTTCCTTTAATCCTTGAGATCTGATTTTCTTTGTGTCTTTAAGTATACTTATAATACTCATGTAATGTCTTTGTTTAGTAAGTACAACTTCTTGGCTTCCTTAAAGAACATTTTCCATTGACTTTTTTTTTTAACCATGACCCACGCTTTCTTGCTTCTTTGTGTATCTTGTAACTCTTCTTCAAAACACATATTTTTTATATAATAATTTATTTTATTTTTTCAGTGTTCCAAGATTCGTTGTTTATGTCCCACACCCAGTGCTCCATGTAATATGTGCCCTCCTTAATACCCACCACCAGGCTCACCCATCCCTCCAGCTCCTCCCTTCCAAAACCCTTAGTTTGTTTCTCAGAGTCCAAAGTCTCCCTGTCTGATTTACCCCAGTTCATATTTCCTTCCCTTTACCTAATGCCCTCCATGTTACTCCTTATGCTCCACAAGTAAGTGAAACCATATGATACTTGGCTTTCTCTGCTTGGCTTATTTCACTCGGCATAATCTCTTCCAATCCAGTCCATGTTGCTACAACAGTTGGGTATTCATCCTTTCTGATGGAGGCGTAATATTCCTCGGTATATATGTACCAAAGCTTCTTTATCCATTCATCTGTTGAAGGCCACCTTGGCTCTTTCCACAGTTTGGCGATCGTGGCCATTGCTGCAGTGAACATTGGGGTACATACGGCCCTTCTTTTCACTACATCTGTATCTTTGGGGTAAATACACAGTAGTGCAATTGGAGGGTCATAGGGTAGCTCTGTTTTAAATTTTTTAAGGAATCTCCACACTGTTTTCCAAAGCGGCTGCACCAACTTGCATTCCCACCAACAGTGTAAGAGGGTTCCCCTTTCTCCACAGCCTCTCCAACACTTGTTGTTTCCTTTCCTGTTAATTTTGGCCATTCTGACTGGTGTAAGGTGGTATCTCAGTGTGGTTTTGATTTTGATTTGAATTTCCCTGATAGCTAGTGACACTGAACATTTTTTCATGTGTCTGTTAGCCATTAAAACACATATTTTAAATAAAACTAGAAATCAGATTCTTCAGTCCCCAGGATTTTTTGTTGCTGCTGCTGTGCTGTTTTGTTTTAGTGACTTTTCTGGACTAATTCAGTAAAGTTTGTATTCTTTGTCATGTGCAGTCTTTGAACTCTCTGCTTGGTCAACATAGTGTTTAGTTAATGATAATGACTGGAAATAGATTTCCTTAAATGTCTTAAACCAGCAAATTTTCTAGCATTTGTCAAAAGATTTTTGTATGTGACAGGCATACCTTCTCTTCCTAGTCTTAAGTAGAGTTTACAACTCTTGCTTTCACAGACCCTCAAGGCAAGTCAAAGGTGAGAGCTGAGGACTTTCTTAATATGGGGCTTAGGTCGTGGTAGGAAAAGAAAATAAAACCCAGAAGCTCGTTATAATTTGAGTGACATGTGAAGTGATTAACAGTAAAGTTTATATATTGTCATTAGCTCCCGTATTAGCTATAGTTTATTATTAGCAGAATGAAAAGTCTGTTTCATGAACTTCCAGGTACAAATAAATAAAGGAATTTAAACAATTGACAAGTATACATCTCTATATAGCAGGAAAACACCCCAGAGGAAATCTGTTTCTTCTGATATAGAGCAAATCGTTGCTAAATAGAATCTAACTTGAGACTTCTGACTCATCAGCTCATTGGGACTTTTACTTTATTATATCATAGAGTTAGTGATTATCAGTTTGAATTTTGGAGTCAAACTGCCTGAATTTGAATCTAGACTTTACCTTTTCTGAGAACTTGGGTGAGACATGGAACCTTTTCATGCCTCACTTATCTTATTAGCACTTTCTTTATTGCGAGGATTCAGTCATTATGTAACAAGGCCTTAGATCAGTACCTGACAAATACTATGCACTATATGTATACAAAAGAAGGGAGAGTGGTTTCATGAATCCCTTTGATCCTAGTGCCTGTGTTCAATAATTATCAGCCCCTGGATAATCATATTTCATTTGTAATCTTACTCTGTCTCATTAATTATTTTCAAGCATATACATTATATAATTTAATCTATAAATATCTCATTATATATCTATAGCATGTTTTTTAATGTTAAATATATTACCATGGTTTCAGCTAAAACTCAGCAGAAAGCCTTAATATCAAATGTTGACTTGGTATTTGTTTCCCCGATTGATTCATATGTTATGATTAGTTAATATAGTCTCTTAGGTCACTTTTAGGCTAGCATTTTCCCCCTTTGTCTTTTTTTCTCCTTATAATAATTCAATGAAGAAACCCACATTATTTGTACTTTGTAGCTGTGTTGCGCAGTAGAATAGCCACTAGCCACACATGGCTGTTGAGCACCTGAAGTGTAACTAGTCTAAACTGAGTTGCCTGGTAAATTTAAAATGCATGTCATATTTCAAAGACTTAGTACAAAAGATAGTGTCTCATTAGTAATTTTACATTGACTGCATGTTGAGATTATAAAATTGCATTTAGGGCTAAATAATATTAAAAATAATTTCACCCATTTCCTTTTATTTTTAATGGGACTACTAGAAAACCTTCAATTACATATGTGACTTGCAGTACACTTCTATTGGACAGTATTGATTTAGAATTTCATACAAGATGGATTTTATTGATTGTTAAATAACGGTTATTTAAGATGCTTCTCTGTCCCCTGTATATTCAGTATATTGTTAGTTAGATCTTGAGGCTTAATCAGATTCTGATTTGATTCTTTTCAAAATGTTTTTGGCACTAATATCTCATTTATCCGGTGTATATTCCCAGAAGGCGCATAATGCCTAGTTAAGGCCTCTTTGGTATATTAGCAGCCACTAATGACCCTCTTATTCTTTAGAGGTTGCAAAATGATGATGTTCTCATTTTTTTTGTTCCTTTTCATGTATTAGCTGGAATCCTTCCATAAAGAGAAATCTCTCCTTACCAACTATGTGATCACACTTGATTACTATACAAAATATATATTTTCCATAGGAAAAGGGACAAAAGATTAATTCTTTCCATTTATTTACCAGTTTCCAGGCATCCTCAAAAAATAATCAATGAGTATTTTTATAGTACAATTATGAAATAATGAATTTAATTGTGTGTTTTTGAAAGCCACTGTATTTATTATCCTCACTGATGTTCCAATTGTCCCATTATTATTAGCTAGTGGGAGCCTCGTCAAGTTTCTCCTGCATCTTAGATATGATCTTAGTAGTCTTTGACAGCTGCCTTGCCTTTTGGTGTCACAGAATGTTCTAGGCCTTTCTTTTAGTGAAAACTAATACTTAGAAGCCACATTCTAGCTTGCATGTTACCTTATTAGTTTTCATTTTTATTTTCAGGCCTTTTCCATGGACGAAGATAGGAAATGTATTTTATTTTCTTCCTTAAAACTAAAATAACTCATGAGTTTATACTGATACTTCCAATTCAAATTTGGATCTATGGAGTTACTGCATGATCTCAATGTTACATTTATATCTTCTTTCTGTCATGCCAAATTTATTGGTTCTCAGCAGCATCAGTATACTAATTTGCTTTATCAAACACTATACACACAGCAGTTCCAAAATAGCATTTTCATCCCTACCACCAACAGTATGATTATTTATTGAAAGCATAGTTTTTTGGGTTTTGTCGTTCTTTTTCTTCTTGGGGTATATTTCACATGGATATACAGAAGATTGTTATTTTAAAGTCACTTAAAATATTTCATCTTTGATGAATGTCTATGCTACAAGCTGATTTCATTTTCCTTTTACTTTTTAGGGATGATTTTTTAAATTTTAATTCTTCTCATAATACATTTGCATGGTTCAAAAGTAAAATCTACAAAACAAGACTTATTCAAGAGTGTAGCTTCTAATTCCAGTTTCTCTCCACTCTCTCTATCCCCTTCTTCTTCTAACAGGTATCCATTAAAAAAAATTTTATGGCTCATTCTTCCATCTTTTTTATATAAGCACATATATAATTCATATCCTGACCAAAGAAGTTCTCCAAAGTTCCCATGATTTCTTAATTTTTCTTGCTCAAAGACAGAGCTTACAATGTTCTGTATCTACAGTCTGAATGATAAACTGTATCTTATATTAAGCCATATTCTGTAGATTTGGAACTGAGGAAGAGCAGGTGGTATGGGTAAGCCAGGGTTTTGAGAGAGAAAGGATGATTTGGATAGAAATTACTAGCTGTTATCAAATGTTAAGACTTTGTGGGGAAGGAGGAAACCATGCTGTTTGACTCCAAATAATATAGTAAGACCAATATTTCAAAATTAGAGAAATCCAGTTCTGAATAGTCTGAAAAGAAAATACTGCTTCAAGTAAAACTCAGGAAATGGAATGGGCTTCCTCTTGTGGTTTTAAGTTCTTATCACTGGAGAGATTCCCTCATCCTTTAAAGATTAAACTGGTTGACTTCAGTGGTCATTTGGTGATTGTGAGTTCTGGAGTATTCCTCCAGTTTTATATGTATTATTGTGCCCAACAGGTCTCATTGTATAGTCCCTGGGTGATCACAGTGTATTTATTTTAGGATTCCGTGACATTTAAAGATGTGGCTATAGACTTCACATTAGAAGAGTGGAGGTTGATGGACCCTTCACAGAGGAGCCTACACAAGGATGTGATGCTAGAGAATTATAGGAATCTTGTCTCCCTGGGTAAGAATAACTTCTGGGTTCCCATACCTACCTACTTGATCAGGTTTGCTCAAGATAGAGAGCCCCTGAACTTGGGTTAGAATTAGGCATTAAAATCTTATATTAGGAGGGTGTTGTTGGGAGTCATGCTATCCTTTGCTCTTAATTAAGTGGCCCACCCATTGTAAAGTAAGAAATACATATTTCATTGGAATCTTGGAGATTGTTGACAGCCCCCCAGCTTTAGGACTAAAATTTTTTCTCATCACTTTTATAAATGGGACTTATCAGGACCTCCAGAAACAAAGGAACAAATGTGTTAGTTTCTTTCTAAACTCGTATTATTCCCGTGATCTACTATCCCAGAAAGCCTGGGATCATAGTGTTAAGCTCCCTTGTAATCATCTGTAATGCCAGCATACAATAGAATATTCTGTTGGGCTGGGAATGTTCTATATTTGTGCTGTCCAGTGTGGCAGGCACTAGCCACTTGAAGCTACTGAAAACTTGAAATCTGGCTAGTCCAACTGAAGAACTGAATTTTAAATTTTATATAGTTTTAACTAAATTCAGATTTAAATAGCCACATGTGGCTACTGCAGCTGAATTGGACAGTGCATCTCCAGAACTTCCCAAAATAACCACTCTGCACTGAAGATTGAGAGCTGAGACTAAAGTTGGCAATAGTTCTTACTCATAGACACAGTCAAGTCCTATTCATTTTTCTCTGAACAGGGCTCGCAGTTTCCAAACCAGACATGATTTCTCATTTGGAGGATGGAAAAGGACCATGGGTAGTAGTGAGAGAAATTGCAAGAACCCCCTATCCAGGTAAGTTAATAAGAACCAGGAGGACTGGATTTATTTCAAGTTCATAGGTTATGGATGGAGCAGAACATCTGAAATATTTTGGCGAGTATCCTTGCTCAAAACTATCTCAGAAGAAGAGATTCTCTCCCTCCCTTGCTCTCCATCCTTTTCCCTATCCTACTGCTTCTCTTCTCTCTATTCTCTACTTTTGATTCCCATCCCATCCTACTTTGCTTTCTTGAGGACATTATCTTCATAATCAGTCCTTCATTCAAACACACACGAAGCACCCCTTTCAGTTCTGTCCTCTCCAGTTAACTTTAACTTTACTTTTTTCTCATTTTACCATTTTCTGACATCTTTTCCTTCATTAATTTTCCTGAAAATATTTTTCTAAGTGTCACCACTGGTTCCTTTTAAGCCAAACCCATTTACTCATTATTTAACTTTCTTCACCTGCAAGCGTGCTGAAATTTTGGGGGAACCCTTCACTTCTCCTCCAGGTTCTTCACTAATTGAAAATACAAACAAGGAATCAGTTGTGAATCAAAATATAGTATTTATTTATGTATTTAATGGATATTTATTGGATATCTGTATTCTTTGTACTGGGTTAGGTCTACAGCAATAAGTAAGATGGACCAGGTCTCTGCCATCATGAAGATTAAATTTTGAGAAATTAACAAGTATATAAATAAAAAGAAGCTAAGTAATAGTTGTAAATAACATCCTTCAGTTATGAGATAAATTGGGAGATATAAAAGAGTAACTGGGATGGAGATGTGGATGCCTGTTCCAGAGAGTATGGTCAGGGAAGGCTCCTGAGGGGGGGCATCTGCCTTGAAGATTCAGAAGCAAGCAGTCAAGGGAAGAGGAAAGGCGAAGCATCCCAGGCAAAGGACCGGACGCAGGAAAGAATGAAATTTGTTCTAGAAATGAAAAGGACGCTGCTATGACTGAAGCCTAAGTGAGTGGGAAACTGGTATCAGTTAGACAACAGCCTGCCTACTCAGAGCTTTGTAGGTGATGGTAACTATTTGGATTTTAATCAGTGAGTGTGCAAGCATTGACAAACTTTAATCAAGGATTTTTAGGAAATAACTGTGTGTGTAGAAATTGAACTTGAGGGCATTAAACCAGGTAATGAGATTGTTAGAGTAGTCTAGGTGGAGATAACTTTGGTTAAGCTGATCGTAGAGGTGGAATCAAAGAAATGGATTCTAGTTCACTTGAGAATTTCATCGTGATGCCATCCGTAACTCAGTTTGTGTTACATATATTCTTTTCATGTATCAATATTATAGATTTTTTTATTCAACTATAGTTGACATAGTTTTATATGAGTTTCAGGTGTACAATATAATGATTCAATAATTGTATTCATCACTCAGTGCTCATCAGGATAAATGTGCTCTTAATCCCCTTCACTTGTTTCACCCATCCCCACCCACCTCCCCTCTGGTGACCACCAGTTTGTTCTCTGTATGTAAGAGTCTGGGGGGGGGGGGCATTTAATCTCTTTTTTTCATTGTTCATTGTTATGTTTCCTATAGTGCATACTGACTGACTTATTTCACTTAGCATAATACCCTCTAGGTCCATCTATGTTGTTGCCAATGGCAAAATTTCATTCTTTTTTTTTTTTAAGATTTTAGTTATTTGACAGAGAGAGATCACAAGTAGGCAGAGAGGCAGGCAGAGAAAGGAGGAAGCAGGCTCCCTGCTGAACAGAGAGCCTGACGTGGGCCTCAATCCCAGGACCCTGAGATCATGACCTGAGCCGAAGGCAGAGGCTTAACCACTGAGCCACCCAGGCACCCAAAATTTCATTCTTTATTGTGACCAAGTAATACTCCATTGTATATACACACCACATCTCCTTTATCCTTTCATCTGTCAGTGGACACTGGGGTGGCTTCCATATCTTGGCTATTGTAAATAATGCTGCAATAAACACAGGGTTACATATATCTTTTCAAACTAGTGTTTTTGTTCTATTTGGGTAAATACCCAGTAGTGGAATTACTGGATCATGTGATAATTCTGTTTTTAGTTTCTTGAGGAACCTCCCTACTGTTTTCCATAGTGGCTGCACCAATTTACATTCCCACCAACGGTGAATGAGGGTGCCTTTTTCTTCACATCCTCATCAACATTTTTTATTTGTTGTGTTGTATTTATTTAAAGATTTCCATTTATTTATTTGACAGAGAGATCACAAGTAGGCAGAGAGGCAGGCGAGGGGGGCAGGGAGCAGGCTCCCCACCAAGCCGGGAGCCTGATGAGGGGCTCGATCCCAGGACCCCAAGACCATGACCTGAGCCAAAGGCAGAGGCTCAACCCACTGAGCCACCCAGATGCCCCAATTTGCTGTGCTTTTATTTCAGCCGTTCTGACATGTGTGAGGTGATCTATCATTGTGGTTTTAATTTGCATTTTCTTGATGAGTAGTGATGTTGAGCGTCTTACCATGTCTCCATCAGTTTTTCTATATTTCTTCAGAAAAATGTCTTTTCCTGTCTTTTGCCCATTTTCAATTGGATCATTTGTTTTTTGGGTGGTGTTTAAGTTCTTTATTTATTGGATACTAAGTCATTATCAGATATATCATTTACAGTTATGATCTCCCATTCAGTAGTTTGTCTTGTTTTGTTGGTGATTTCCTTCACTATGCAAAAAGTTGTTTAGTTTGGTGTGATCCCAGGAGTTTAACTTTACCTTTGATTTCCTTGCCTGAGGAGATATATCTAGAAAAATGTTTCTATGCCCAATGTCAAAGAAATCACTGCCTGTGTTCTTTTCTAGGAATATTAGGGTTTCAGCTCTCACATTTAGGTGTTTAATTCATTTTGAGTTTATTTTTCTGTATGGTGTAAGAAAATGATCCATGAGGCGCCTGGGTGACTTTGTCATTAAAGTGTCGGCCTTTGGCTTAGGTCATGATCCCAGATTCCCGGTCATGATCCCAGATTCCCGCAATTGATCCCTGCTTCTGGCTCCCTGCTTGGCAGGAAGCCTGCTTCTCCCTCTCTCTCCCACTTGTGTTCCTCTCTAGCTGTGTTTCTCTCTCTCAAAGAAATAAATAAAATCTTTACAGAAAGAAAGGAAGGAAGGAAGGGAGAGAGAGAGAGAAAGAGAGAGAAAGAAGAGAGAAAGAGAGAAAAAGAAAGAAAGAAAGAAAGAAAGAAAGAAAGAAAGAAAGAAGGAAAGAAAGAAAGAAAGAAAGAAAGAAAGAAAAAGAAAGTGATCCAGATTCATTCTTTTGCATGTAGCTGTCCAAATTTCCAGCACTGTTGAAGACATGGTCTTTTCCCCATTGTGTATTCTTGCCTCCTTTGTTATAAATTAATTGACCATATAAACATGGGTTTATTTTTGGACTCTCCATTCTGTTCTGTTCCATTGATCTATATCTGTTTTTGTGCCAGTATTATACTGTTTTGATTACTGCCACATTATAATATATCATGAAATCTGAGATTGTGAAACCCCCAGCTTTGTTCTTTTCTCTGTCTTCTTCCTTTTTTTTTTT